>BMAV01015220.1:0-133419 GCA_019973955.1 Trichonephila inaurata madagascariensis
TTTTTTTTTATTACTGTTTTTTCTTTAAAAGGGCCATACTTTCCGAACGTGTGTGTGTGTTTTTAAACATTATATACACATCATTAAGATCCCACTACTTAAATGTTACATAATTGCCGAAGATATAATGAATAATATTTAGAATGGGAAAAAAAATTGTTTTTTAAAATTTCCATACCTCGAAATGAATAAGCGTTTTTTTAAAAAGTAGAAATTTTTTCATGTACTTTCCATATAGAACGCAATTTAATTACATGATGGTATTGTTTTTCTGTTTAACTTTGCGTGTTTTCTAAAAATATATATTTTTGCAATCTTTTTTTTCTTTTTTTAACTAACAACATTTTGTCGACATCTCCCTATTATAAATTTGAAAGTAATAAAACTATTTCCACACACACTGACGTTTTCCATGAAAAATATTTCATTCCATAGATTTAAAAATAAAATTATATTTTCTTTAAGGTATCCGACTACGTTCGGAACCGTGATTTTGCAAAAGCGTGTAAATGGATAATATTTATGATATTTAGCGTCACTTAGATTAGACAATGTATATAAAATTGGGGTTGAATAGTATTACAAAAAAAATATTTAAACAATATTTTGAAAAAAAATTAACAGAATAACCTTTTTAAATGCTCTTTTTGTAAAAATGCTTCTTTTTTTAAAAATATTTTGCTGAATAGTCGACCTCTGTACGGAATCAACTAAATTTTTTTGAAATGCAAAACCGGGTCTTATCCATGTTTTACGAAAACAGAAGGGAAAAATTTTAAGAAAATCCCCGGATATTATTTCAAATGGTTGTAACTTGAAAATAATGTGAATTTTTCAAAATTCACAATAGTTCCTTTGTACAGAGGTCTGAGTTTTAAAGGGCAAAATACACTGGTGTGCAAAATTTAAAGTAACAATGAAAAAATTTCAAATACCTGTTGCAGAAAGGAGGTCGGGAAATCGTAGGGGAACACGTAAGTCGTAGAAACGTCATGCGTATGCAAATATTTGGAACAAAACGTCGAAAAAAAATGTAGCGTACTCAAAACGCGTGATTGGGGTTGCTCAACAGAGAATAAAAAAGAAGGATGGAGACCAACCCCTATTCTCTGCAAGGGCCGTGGGTTGTGAAAAATGGCTAGAAGAAATCATCTGGATGACTTCACCTGGAAGAATGATCGGAAAACTGGAGGAGGGGTACTGTCACCAGCGTAGCCAGAGTTCGGTCAAAAAGTGTCGTTTCGCGCGCTTGGAAAACATTCCAAAACCCCAGGGACAGCTGTTAGAAAAGGGTTTGGGGTGGCCGCCCCGGGGCGACAACTGCAGGGGGTGACCGATATATCATTCTGCAGGCGAAAAAGTTCGCAGCAGTCAGCAAGGGCCCTTGCTCAAAAACTCTGTACAGCAACAGGTAGAAAAGGGTAGCGGTTTACTGTGGCCAGACGCCTTCAAAAAAGGGGGCCTGTTCACCCGCCGTCCTGAACGCTGCCCCCCGTTGAAAGGGTGCCACCGAAGCCACTGTTACAGGGGACAGAAGCACAAAAACTGGACAACTGATCAATGGAGTCGTGTTCTTTTTTACGGATGAGAGTCGGTTCAGTACCAGAAGCGATTCTCAACGCGTTTTGTTTTGGAGAGAGATCGGGACCCGGTTTTATCCAGTAACATCAAGGAAAGACATCGTTACGGTGGTCCTGGGTTCTTGTCTGGTTGGCATTATGTTGAACGGCGGAACTGAGCTTCCCATTTTCGACAGATGGCTGTAACCGGGGATCGCTATTGTGAGGAGGTACTTTTTCCCCCATCTGCATTTTTTCCCGAGGTGCCATTGGCTCAGACTTCATCTTTATGGATGACAATGCACTGCCACATCGCACTCTCGCTGTTGAGGAGCTGCTGGAAAGTGAAGATATCACTCGAATGGATTGGCCAGCGTGCTCCCAGATTTAAATCCCATCGAACATGTTTGGGATGCTTTGGGGATGTATTACACGCTCACATCATCCGGGGTACAACCAACAACTCAAACAGATGTTGATTGAGGAATGGGCACTCCCACCTCAAGAAAGGTTTCACCAGCTGGTTCTGAGTATGCGGAGACGGTGCAAAGCAACCATTGTAGTAAGGGGAGGGCATATACCATATTAAGGAACATCTGCTTTTTGTTCTTCCTGTTGGATAGACAATCATGAGTCATGATACTATGCGTTCAATAAAGCTTGTTTTTGTTTGATTCCATACCGTATGCGTTGTATTCCTTTTTCAGCGCCGATGCTTTCGTCATCCTTTTCGTACATATACTCTCCCTCATTTCAGAATTTCATGTCTCTCAGATGATTTTTCGTGAAGTTATGGCAATAAACCCACCTGTTGCTTAAGTTTTGCACACCAGTGTATATTAATACAATAGAAGCATTTTTTACAAAAGGAGAACATTTGGAAAAAAGGTTATTCTAAAATTATTTTTTTAAATATTGTATTGAAATAATTTTTGTCATAATGTCCTTAGAACAATTTTATACAAGTATTCTAATCTAAGTGACACTAAATATGATGAAAATTATCCATTTATGCGCTTTTTTAAAATCATTTTTCCGAACGTAGTCGGATACCTTAAAGAGTTAATTATACTGATGTCTTAAAAATATTTCGAAAAGTAAGTAGTATTGGTTGTGTGTGTGTTTCATCTGCAAAATTTCCTTACCAAATAATGAAAAAAAAAATGTTTGTTCAATTCTTGCATCTTGTCACGGCAGTTGAAGACGCAAACGTGTGGTCTGCGAACTTTGTATCAAATTTTGAATTCGGTTCTGTGTGTCTCTGAAGATGTGTCGTGTAGAGGAGCTGATGCTCGTTAAATGTTTCAGTGATCCATGCAATCACGCAGTCGTATGAAAACATCAGGTGTCGTCTTCGTTAATTGACTGATATGAACATTTTCGGTGCATCGCCAATGGGTTTCGTGTTGCTTTGAAGTAAAGTGTTGATAAGCAATCCATCAAGAAAATTTAAGAACAGAAATTTCCAAAAGCTTAGTACAATTAGCTACCAATAAATTATCGGACACATGTGATAAGAAATAAGCGAAATTTTTTCATGCTTAATAGATGCTAGAGCCTCTACCTGAGGCAATTACAGCCTTAACACTCCGGGTAATGCTTTCCACAAGTTTTTCGATGATTGACGTTGGCATTTTCTTCCGCTTGGCTCAGTGCCGGTGTTATCCATTGGACGCTTGGGGCAGGGGTTAGTGGTCCGGATAAGATGGACTAACCATATTTTCTGGTTATAAATTTCGATCCGCCATTGCTGAAAAGGCCTGTAGATCTTATGTGCCCAGCGCCCGAAATGAGCTTAAATCGGCACTGACTAGGCTTGGAAAAAACATGCAAGTTTTTTCACCGATTTTGCGCGGTTGCTGTACCTGTTATAATTTCTGATTCTTTAATTCCATGGTCAGTAAAACTATTATATTTCCAGCATATTTTTATATATTCCAGAAATTTCCAGTCCCCTGGGCTTTTTTTGGTTTTTTGGGACGACACGCAAAAAAACATTTTTAAACACAAAAGAACATTACTTTAACTCGGGGTTTTTACGAAAACAAAAAGATTCTCAGATGACCAGCGCCATATACCATTTAACATTTAATTTACAACCGCATCCCTTAATTCAGCGATCC
The DNA here is from genome assembly GCA_019973955.1 of Trichonephila inaurata madagascariensis. Lineage (NCBI taxonomy): Eukaryota > Metazoa > Arthropoda > Arachnida > Araneae > Nephilidae > Trichonephila > Trichonephila inaurata. The sequence continues at coordinate 3,683 of BMAV01015220.1, forward strand.
AATTCTTTCCAGAGATTTTCTATTTAATTAAACTCTGTTTTCTAAGAAGGTCTCAGTCCAGTAAGTTTACTCTATCGTATCCCTTTGAACCCGCAACATGAAAAAGGGGACGGTAAACCCGGGAAGAACAAAAAAAACCTATAAGAGTAGAAACATGTTTTTTGTCTGGGAAATTTCGGTAGCCCAGCATTGAGCTTTCCATAAAATTGGGAACAAGGGCCCCCAGTCCATATCACGAAAACATCCCCCAAACCAAAACTCCGTTTTCCCCAAACTTTACCCGGAGGTCAAACGTTTCTCAAATTGAGGGGGGCCCCAGGAGGTGTGACAATTCTACGAAGAGGGCGCGAACACATGAAAAGTCAAAAACAAAAGATTATTTTTAAAAAAAAATTTTTAAATTTACTGAAAGTAAAAAAAAACAAAATAAATTTTGATATAAAAAATAAAATACACATTAGCACTTAGTATTACACTTATAAAATTTTCGGGGCTACACAACTATTTTTAATTAATTTTCCCAAAATTTTAAATTAAGAACAAGTTTAAATACCATTTACCCATGGGGTTTTTCCCTATATATAATTCTAAAACAAATATTAAAACTTATCTTTTATAATTCAACGGGGTATTTAAAAAATCCTTAACTGCCGATTTAAAAAATTACGGGGAGAAAAAAAAAAATAAAAACAAAAAAGAGCCCTGAAATGGGGTAAATTCAACGCAAACACTGTCAAGGTCCCCTTTTTTTTAATTTCAAAGCTTTCTGAATAATTTTTGGGAAAAAGGCCGAAAAAATCTTTCTTCAAAAAAACTGATATATACGTTGGTAAAATTAGCGCACCCTTAAGGGGAAACGTTTTTTATATGCCAATTTGGGACTTAAGGGGGTTAAAAATTTGTATCGTAGTTTTCCGGGAAATATATGGGGTTGAATTCAATACATTGTTATTGTATGAGGGGGGCGATGAAAATTATGATTGAATATTGGGTTGCGAATATTGAAACTTTGAGAAGCACTGCTGTAGGTATACAATGCATTCTGACAAAAGTCTTTCTACAGTTATACTCCAAACTCAGACTCTACTATCCGACTTGTTACTCGTCACTACAGTGAACCTGTTTCCACTCATCTAAGGTTCAATTTTGAAGTACCTTGCACCATCTCAACCGAGAAGCGTGGTTTGATTTTGTAATCAAAGGCTTACGCGTGGTGCCATGGAAACCAAGGAAATGTGCTTCTTTGCGGATTACATTTATCACAAGACAAGAGTTCCGAATGCTTGTTGGAACTTCTGAATTATGTGGGCCATCAATTTGGGGGTCCAAATTTCTTTGAACAGAACTTGCAGGTATTTATCTCTTAGTTTCGTTCTGTCGATTTTGCAATGATTAAGATATGTCTAAGAAAAGGCAATTTCTAATATATACGACAATTAATTATATGCCCTTCTCGAAGTCAGACAGCACTGAATTTCGTGGCATCTTGTGTGCGACTAATCCCAATATGTAAGTTGAACTTTACAGGAGACTGGATCGATGACTCGAATCCTCCGCTCCCTATCTTGAAACTACGCTATTGTTGGTGTTGTTAGATTGGATTGTTGGAGGAGAGAGGAGTGGTTTCATTAAGGCAAGGATCAATGGAGTTGCTGGTTTCGGTTATTGGGATTGAGCATTGGTGTTGGTTGTAGAGTAAACTTGCGGAGAGAGACTGCCCTTCTCAGAGCAAAAATATTTAACTATTGAGATAAGAAAACTATTGAGATAAAAATACTAAAACGAAGAAATTAAAATTAAAAAGAGAAACTAAAGAATTTTAACTATCTAGGAGCAATTCTACAAGTAGAAAAGCTTTGTGTGTGTGTGCCTGTCATTTTGGATGCTTTAAGAGCTGGGAGTAGTTGCAGTAACAAGATTGGAAAGAATTTCAAAAAGTTAGATTAAAGTAGAAATTTCTGAAATATTTGTTTCAGGGGCAGATGAATCATGGGATTGACTTTGTTCTGTTTTACTATTATTTTCATTTGAGATTGAGGATTTGATATTATCTTTATTTCCGCTAATAATATTAGCGAATGAAATTCCTTCAATAACATTGTTGCTAAATAAATTATTTTTATTTAAATTTATGGGGGTTCCTTTCTTTGGTTTTGGAAATTTGGGACATTTGTAACTAGCAGTATGCCAGTAGGCTTTGAAATTTATACAGGAGGTATTGGTATTCTTCTGCTTTTATCTCGCATTCTTTTGTAAGGTGACCTTTACCGCTCTTCAGGCAGCGGGGAATTTGGTGGCAAATGGCTGCCATATGGAAGAAATTATTGCATCTAAAACATTGAATCCCAATGTGGTTTCCTACAAGATATTTAAGTACAGAAGGCGTGACGCAGATCCGGACTAGAGATATTCTCATTTGCATGGATCTCCAAATGCTTATTGTAGATAGTTTATTTGTTGTTAAACTTTCTCGATTTAAGTAAGAAATTGATTCTAAGTTTGTAAAGATAATTTTGTTAAGCCATCATGCGATTCTAGAATTCTATTCTTCCTTTTTTTTTCAAAAAATCTCACAAAAAATGAAAAAAAAAAAATTCGACAAAGAAGGAAAATTTTAGTGATAAAGATGTGCTCCTAAATGAGTAATTTATGTTACAAAAATTTAGTAAAATGTTTTAAATACGGATTATTAGAATACATGTAAATTACATAAATAAAAATTTATTTACTGTTTTTTAATTGAAAAAAAAATAAGGAGAGAATTCGCTCCTCCTTTCAAAAATGAGCTCAGCCTTCTATTTTGAGTCAGACTGTTAAATGTCCATACGGCAATCAAATATTCCAACATCCGCTGTCCCCAGCTGTTTTGGGTATTTGAAATATGAGCCAAAATGAGCAACCTAAAGTAAAACTCTCAAATACATGTGCTGACTTTTCAAGAAAAGGCACATTCAAACAAAACTTGATTAAAAAATTAGATGTTGTAAGTTCGAAAAAGACTGAAATCTTTCATCTCCGCTCCCATATCTTCAAAATATACTTCTCTGCATAAAGGATTCATTTCTCCAAACTCGTATTGCTCTTTCGCTGAAAGATATAATAAAACAGCAGTAAATGTTTTTATGGCGCAAGGCTTTGAACAAATATTAACAGTCTAAAGTGTGGAGCCCACGCGTCTTCTTAAGTTCACTTTATTTTAAGAACATAAAACTGAAAGTTTCCCAATAAGGAATATTTTCCCGGTTTTGGGAAAATTTTCATATATTTTGAAAGAAGCATTATCCTTAACATAAACTACGAAACGTTGTTTCATTTAAAGTTGAACTATTATTCGCGTGTTATCCGAATTTAGAGCAAAGAAGTAAAACAATAAAAAAGAAAGAATAAATACTTGGTTGATGTCCTCTTGAATTGTTGGTTTAAAGCAATACCACACTGCGTACTCAAAAAATACATTTTTTTTGCAGACGTTACTATTTTATTACGTTATATCATCTTGTTCAGAAAAATATTTTTTAATTGAAGCTAATTTTTGAAGAATGTGTGATGTATGCTTCAACTCAGTAAAGGAGCTTCGTAAATTGTGGATGTATTGATCCATGCCATTTTACCAACCAATAATTTTCCCCCTTCTACTTCAGAAAACATGTCAGACAAGGTTCAAAGACTTTACGTGGCGGGTGTGGAAGTTTGGAGAGTTCAGAGGAAGTTTGGATGCCAGTTCAGGTGTTATCTTCTCCACTTGATCATAATGTTGAAAATTACGAGGCCTGTCAATTAATTGCCTTCACGTTGCTTCTGAGCTCGAATTGTAAGCAATGGGTCAAAAAGGATACAATGTAGAAGTTAGCGATCTATATATTCTCCATGCCAACAGCCAGACATGTTTAATTCCTTTGACGCTTTGATCTTTTTGAACTCCTTTCTATGGCTTTCTAGGAAAACATTCATATAGTTATTTCAGATATAGAAAACAAAACGTTGTGTGTGTGCGAATGACCACATGATAGAAGAGAAAACTACTGATTTATTCTATGCAAAAGAATCCAATGGTTAGAATGTACTACGATTTATTTTACGACATGTGTTTGCATGCGGACGTTAATTAGCTCTGTTTTTTACTCTCATTCATTAGTTAGTTTGTTTATATCATCTGTTATTTATAAAGAGTAATGTACGAATAATTAAGCATTCTTTTTTTTCCTATGAGTATATATGATATTTAAATGTAAATGTGATTATTTAAAAATATTTCTATGTAAATTACTGATGTATATCGTATTTATTTAATATATATGTTTATATGGTACTTATACGTACTTTTGCAACAATTCCAACGTTCAAGATACCTCGTCAATTTGGCAAACTTGACGGTCCATGCGTCGTACTCGCTGAATTGGCAATCATTTTCTTCCCATTATATAATTTTGCAAATACCATTGCGATTTATACGTAAGTACCATTTATATAACATATAACGCCGTATACTACGTAAGGCAGCGTTTCTCAAACTGTGGGGCGTGCCCCCTTGGGGGACGTGAGCATAGTGAAAAGTCTAAAACAGAAGATTATTTTAAAAATTATTAATTTACTGAAAATAAATAAACAAAATACATTCCAACATAATAAAAAACAAAATACACATTTACACTGATATATTACACATATAAATGTATGAGTGTTACACAATAAATTTTATAATTAATTTAACAATACTAATTTAAGAATAATTGTAAGAATCACCAGTGACCCCATGAAATTATCAGTTTTTAAATTATATAGAAAAATTATAACACTTGTTATTCTGTACGATTTATAATTAATCCCATAACTGCCGATTAAAAGTTATGTGATTCGCTTCCCAATGACAACCGTTTTCGACGTAGGCGCGCGTATATGATGTATTGGTTGGTGTGTGGGGGGGGGGGAGGAATAAAGATAAATTAATCTGAAAAAAGTAAATCCTTTGCAAACATTGCCGAGGTCCCTTAATTGCATTCCAAAGCCTTCGGAATAATTTTATGGATGTGAACAGAAAAGATCATACTTCGAAAGACGTATATATTCGTTCGGGGCACTTAACGCTTTGTCTGAGCGAGATGTTTATATACGCTGGTGGCACTTAAGAGGTTAAAGTAGTATGGCAGTTCTAGCATCAAAGTATAGTATTATTCAATTCAATACATTGTTATTGTATGAGGGGGCGTGATGAAAATTAGGACTGAATATTGAAACTTTGAGAATCACTGATATAAGGTCAAAAAAACTTCTGCCCTGAGATCCGTTTGCTTTACTTAAAATTCTTTTAGCAAGCAAAATGAGAGGGTTCCTGCTTTTTCAGTTAATACTTTTATTTTCTCGTAATTTGTTAGTTGCTATCACTAAAATAACCAACATATTGGTAACTTGCTCGCCAATTAACCTTGTTAACAATTCGGATTTTAATTCTTTTTTCACGTTTTTGCACTCAAATGCTTTAGGTACAGGATCGAAAAATAAATCCTGTTTCATTTATTCTTATGGTCAATTTCTTCTATAAGAATAATTTTTTTTCTCCCCAATTATTTTCGCTTTTCTCTCGTTCACTCTCTGGAGTGGAATAAAATTGTGGTGCATGACAGTAATATTTAAATAAAGAAAATAAAATTTCACGGAAAAAAGTATGCATGAAATTTTTATTTAAAAAAAAATGCGCTTCTAAAATGTTTCATTTCAAAACTAAGCGCGAGAACGATTTCCAAATAGAGCTGAGAAACCCAGATTGAGCGTAACGCACTCGAACCTGGCGCTTAATTTAGATTCACTCTCTCTCTTCAGTAAAACGCGCCAAAAGCAGTTATAATTTCAAAAAATTCTTAGTTGATCCCAAAGTCACAAGATATTTTTATTACCTGATTTTATAAATATATATTTGCAAATTGTGACCTTCAAAACTAAAAATACACATAAGCTTATACAGCTAAGTGCCAGAAGTCATACGATAGCAATATCGAAATAAGAGTAGCATCGGTAAGAAATGTACAATTTAAGCAATACCTCCCAGCATGCACAGCGGAGGGACCGACCGCGTCTAATTAATGAGTGAGAACAACGACGTTGGTGTCTACAGAAGCAATCAATGTGGGAGCACGACTGGAGAGTGCGTTGTTGTTGCACGCCCCCATTGGTCAGCAGTGCTAGACCAGGTCCATGAAGTCGTACATTTTCAGAAAGTCTAACACCAGCAAGGGATCGTCTTCTAGATCCAGCTTGGTGATCCCTAGGCATTCGAGGATGTGAGCAGGCGAGGCCGGCTCAGAAAAACAGTTCGTGCACATCTGAAAGCTCTTGCATCCTTCTGAAAATTTCATTGTTTTGATATGGCCACTTCGAAAGCGGGCTTGAAGAGTTTGATCCTGTCTTGTAAGACCATGAGTCAGATAGCCTGGGAAGGGGGTAATCCAAGCGGTCTTAGTCTGGTGTTTTGCTCTAGAGAAAATCTCCAAAAAGGTGAGGGGTGCTGACGGCTCTGGTACCTCGCAAGCGCCAGCCTTAGCCAAAGTGTCCGCAATATCATTTCGCTCTAGATCTATGTGAGAGGGAATCCACTGCAAATGAATTTAATGTGATGTGTAATGTTTTAACTTGGTGAGTATTGACACTCCAACATTATCTCTCACACTTTGCCAATTGGACAAGTGCTGTATTGCACTTCTACTATCAAACAGTATCCAATTCTTTTTTCCATTTGGAAGAGATGCAAGAGAACCAAGGGCATCATCAATGGCTATTAGCTCACTGCGAAAAACCGAGCAACCGTTAAGATTTCTCCCCTGGATTCTTAAGATATGGTCTTGCGATTTGATGTAAATTCCGCTGCCAGATCGATAATAATCGTCTCTACTGCCATCCGTATAAACCTGAACGGCGTCAATTGGAATATTTCCAATTCTCTCTAGAGCTAATTGCTTTAGATAGGCAGGAAGGTCTGCTTGTTTATTCAAGTGTACTGGTAATTCTGGAGGGAAAAAGACCCCGTCAAGATCATCCGCTGGGTCAAGACATTGTGACAGGTGATGAGGTTCCACAGCACCAATGGTAAGGTTTAAAGAGACCATTTGGTTGAAAGGACTGTTTCTCCTGAGTCTCTGGTTATTACACCAATCTTTGAAGTAAGCTGACGTACGATTTCGAGAATCCAGACTTCAGAGTTTGTTGTAGTATTTTGTTAGACATGCACGTCCCCTAAGGTTAAGGGGCTGTAGGTGACGGATGATTTTGTGAAGAGGTACCTAGACTGCGTCAGCAGTCTTCAACCCTCTATCTGGTTATTCAATGTTCATGGTGTTGCAGCTTTGGTTGGGAGAGGAGGGCGTGACTTCAGGAGTGGAGAACCAATGAGAGATGTGCTGTGGAGGTGGGCTTTGATTGGAGGTTGGAAGTGAGCTTTTAAACTGCACTAGCTTTGACTTCGAAGAATTATTCTAATTTTAGTTTATTATTTTAAAGACAACTAATTATAAAGAGAAAATAATTAGGAGGGAATTTAAAGGTTAAAATAAAAATGAGATTAAACTTTATCCATGAGAGCTTCTGCTAGTAGGCGGGTTTTTTCTTCGTCCGAATTTGCATTTTAAATTTAAAAGAAGATCGAGAATTTTAGGATTTTTCTTTACTTGGTTTGAAATGACATTAAAAAGTTCCAGAACTTGTATTAAGTCAGAGGTATCATTTTCTTGGCTAAGGAATCCACGGGGAATTTTTCTTTTCTGTTATCTTTTTTATTTTCATTATTAGTAGGTTTTGACTGGGGATTTCTCCACTAACAATGTTAGCGAAAGAAATTCCTTCTTTAATCAATTTACTGGCAAAATTTTTCTTTTTCATTGGATCAACGAAGGGGCACCTTTCTTTTGGTTGTGGGAATTTGGGACATTTTGTATAACATGCCGAATGACCGTAGCCCTCACAGTTAATACAAAAGGGGTTTTCCTGTCTTTTTTTTGATTTGGCAGTTTCTCGTAGCGTGCGCTTTTTCCGCATTTTAAACATCTGGGTTGCATGTGGCAGTTCGCGGCAGTATGAAAAAAATTATTACAGTTGAAGCATTGGGTTATTCCCCTTACGAGGTAACCATCAACTTTCACTTGAGTAACCTATTTTGTTAAATCAAATATTTTGCTATTATTGGCGTTTCTCGGGAGAAGTATTAGAAAATATGGAAGGGTTTTTTTGTTCTTTTCGAGATAAGCTGCGTACAGCCTTCAATTACAAAACCTTCTTCTACTAAATCGTTTGTAGGGGCTGTAGGTCCGCCTCGAAAAGTACTATATCTCTGGGACAAGTATTTTTTAGACTGGTGATGATCCGAGCAGCGCTGAGCTGGACCTTTTCAAGTTTCTGAAGATTTGTAACGGAGGCGCTACAGTAAACTGGAACACCATACTCCAAGATGGGCCTGATTAGTGAGATGTACGTGTTTCTCAGAGTGCCAGCATCTGCTACCCAAACACGTCCAGAGATATATCTCAAAATTTTGAGTCGTTTTCTTGCCTTAAATACAATATTGTCAATATGTTTGTTTCCCAGAATTTCAGGATCCAATACGAAACCCAAATATTTTGGATGTTTATCGATGGTCAATGGTTGATTATACAAAAAGATATTAGGTTGGAAATTATATAGCTTTCTATTGGTTGTAAAGAAGCTAACCGTAGACTTTGTTGGGTTAAATGTCAGTTTGTGGTCTAGAGCGAAATTCTGAATGTCCTCAAGGACAAGATTAATTCTCCCCAGTTTCTCAAGTCGGGAATCGGATTTCCCAAAGAACAATATCATCCACGAATGCGCCGACCTCACATTTCCTCTTGATAACACTCTCAATGCCTGACAAGTAGAGCGAGAACAAAGTTGGGCTTAGAACTGAAACCTGAGGCACTCCTTGAAAGAACGAAAAACTCCTGGAGAGGGAATTATTAAACTTTACTCTTATAAGTCTGTTTCTAAAGAAATCGTAAATCCAGGGTAGGGCTTTTCCTCCAATACCAAAGATTTTATACAGCTTGATAACAAGAAAATTATTCCAGACTCTGTCAAAAGCTTTGGATAAGTCCAGAAAATCCACCACAGTGTGATTAGTAGGTTTCCTATTGAGCATCTCTAATCCTTTGACAGAAGTAGAGAAGCTGATCTGTAGTACTATGTCCCTCTCTGAAACCGTACTGTTCCTCCGGGAGAAGATTGTGGGAATGCAGGTGAAAAGTGAGTCTTCTCAAAACCATTTTCTCCATTATTTTGCAAGCAATACTGGTTAAGGCGGTGGGTCGATAACTCTCAGAGGTACCATCATATTTGATACATTTCTTAATAGGAATGATGATCGCTCTCCTCCAGTCTCGAGGAAGCTGCCCCTTGTTCCAGGAACTATTGATGATGTCCAAATATCTCTGCCTTCCGCTCAGGCCAAGATGTTCAATCATTTGACGGTGAATACCATCGGGACCAGGAGATTTATTTAGACAAGAATCACCGATCCGATCATTCACTCTGAAATCTCTATTGAAAATGGAGGTTCCACTATGGGTATCACTGCGACAGTCATGGACAATACGACTAGTCCTAAATGTGATGTTTCTGTCTTCGACCGAGAAGTTAAGTCTACTAATTTTCTGATAGTGCAAACCTAATAGATCGGCAGCTTGCTCGTCATTTACAGCTAAATTCCCCTCTTCACTCAGAATTGTATTACATTGTTCTGCTTGTGGTTGCTCATTGCTAATGTTTTTCAGAAGTTTCCACAGTTTACCATTAGATGTTCTTGAGTCAAGACCTGAGCATAGAACATTCCATTTATCCCGTTTAATTTGTACATAAAGACTTTTTATTTTTGCATTAATTTTGTTTAATTCAATCCTTACATGATGGCTTCTGCCAGTGTCCCTATTTTCAAAGATTCTTTTTCTTTCTTCCAGCAGAGGCTGCAGAAGGGGTGATTTACTAGATAAGTAGGGTTCACTATTCTTTAATTTACCTCTTGGAATATATTTCTTGGCTGCTCTTAAGATAATTTCTTTAAAAGAGCACCAGTTCAAATCAACACTATCCTTGAGAGGTGTGCTCTTAATTCCGTTATCAACAGCCTCTGTGAAGGATTGCCAGTCCACTTTCTTAAAAATCCATTGTTTATATTATTACTGGTGGGCACTAGTTGCCTCTTTTTTAGTTCAATTAAAATAGGAAGGTGGTCACTCCCCAAGTTTTCCAGAAGAGTCCATTTACAGCAGTGTTTCTCAAACTGTGGGACGCGCCCCCCTAGGGGGGGGGGCTCGAGCATATCGAAAATAAATGGTTAAAAAAATTAATTTACTGAAATGAAAAAAAAATACTTTCTGATATAATAAAAAAATACAGATTTACTTTGATATGATTTATATATATCATCTGGTGAAAAAAGGTCATCAAAAATAAAAGATTCTACTTTGAACGCTCATTAGCTATCTTTGATCCTATAACTAAATAAAAAAAAATATTTTGTTTGCTTTGCTGTAATCCTACGATGGGAGATTTTTTTATTACGTTTCTTTTAACCTAAAATATTACTTTTGCTGGCTTTCGAACTTACTGGTATGGTTACCTGCATCCCTTTTTTTTAGGGAAGTTGTAAATTATATAATTCCGTTGCGCTTTTTTTTTTCACGATGTGAAAGAGTTTTATGACACATGGATAAGCTTATTGAGCACTTTGAAGGATTAATTCGCCAAGATTTATTTTTATGAGTATACTGAAACATATAATACAAAAATCGTTAATTCTGGGAAAACTTTTTATTTGTTACCAATGACCTTGACAGAGAATACTCTAATATGACAGTCTTAATGGGAGCTAAAATGAATTGAAAACATATCTCCTTTCTTGGGAGTGGCAAACGTTTTTTTAGAATCTTAAGGTACTTGTTTAGACCGAGTTCCCGGCACGACCACTATTTTTCAAAAATATTTTCTTGAACATGCTGCATATTCTTCTATGAATAACTTAGTGGTTTTAATTGTGATGTTGTACGACTGATTATGGTTTATAAATGTAAATGAGCAGAATATAAAAAAAAGAATTGGGCATCTGTGATCTATTTGAAAGGAAATTGAAGCTGATCAAACAAAGGAAACACTTGCTGAAATAATGCATATTAATAATGTTAGCTAAAGTAAATTTGAGAAAAGCAATAAACATGAAACGAAAGGAAAATTTTCAATAGCTACATTAAGAACTTCATCAAGAAAATATGAAGCCATAAGTGTACCGCAAAATGCACTTCACCCTGTCAAAAAGACACAAGCAAGAAAAAGTTCAACAGGATATTTGTCGATCATCAAAGGACATTAAAATTACAATAACGTGAACAAAATGTGACAGTTTTGCTTGCAAATAACTTTCCTGTAATGTTAGCAAAAAGTGTCTGTGATTTGTGTCCTTTATTAAGGTCACGCACATTTGGAACAATTTAGTTCAGTTTTATTGGATATTTTCTCAAATTATGAAAGACAAATAGAAAAATCCTTGAAATAGGTAAATATATTTTCTCTTAGTTAAATTATTCACTGAAATTGTGATTTTTATCTTGTACATTGAAAATAATTATAAAAAAAAGAATTGGGGTGCATCACTCCCCGCGACCATTAACGTTAGTATCGAGTGTACACCCGATCCCGGGCTTTCTCGCTTTAAATATTAAAAAAATAACACAATTGTTATTCATTAGAAATTTATATTCTTTTTTTATTACTTAACATTTATTCTAAATGCTAATTCTGCGAGGCTTAAAATTACAGCTCATTCAAAACCGTTTATAATATGAGTATTCATTTCAATAAATCATTTTACATTTTTGTATACATTGTCATGCACTTGGTTTTACTCTCCTTACAATTAAAGCTATTATATCAAGAATAATGTATTATCATTTTTTAAAAAAATAAACTCGTGTTAAGAGTGGGTACTTCAGCCAGTATAAGAACAAATTTAATAATTATCAGAGACTTCCATGGGCTTGTCTTGCAGAGCAAAGTTGTTCAAAGGAAGGCTAAAAATTAGAAATTGAAACTCAGTTATTTTTTGATATTTAGCTCAGATCTATATTTTGTTTTCAAAGAGTCATCGCAGAAAACCCGGGATTCTAAATGTATGATGTTAAAATGGTAATAGTTTTTTAAAATGCTTTTTTTTTCAGTGCAGAAAATTCAGCATCCACCCTATCCAAATTCAAAGAGTGATTTATTAAAAAATTTCCCCCAGTTTGTCACTGGATGTGAAATCTATGAAGTCTCATTTTGGCAGTTGAGAGCTCTTCTGAAGTATTTTGAAATGGACCCCTAACCCATTCGTAACTTGCTATCTTTTGCCCTCGTCTGTGTACTTGTTGATGTTTATTATCATCGAATCCCCCAAGTGTTTTAAAAAAATATATCTATGTTTTTTGTTTTAATCCACGCCGTAAATACTTAATACCGTGAATTACAATTAACGCATGAATTATGAAATGTACATTCAAAGAGACGGTACCCCAATCGATTTGGCCGACTGACTAGAATTGAAAGGGGTCGGTTTTTTTTACATGTTTTGTGCAGACGTCTGTTTTGCCTAACTCCCTGAACGTTCGGAGAATGCCATAGGTAATGGATAAAAAGTAACATAGATTAGGCTTTTTTAATGACATTTTTTACTTTTGTATCTTTAAGGAAATAAATCTTTAATTTAAAAATTATTTCTCAATCTGTTTCAATTTAAAAAATTTGAAAAAAAAAATAAAATAATTAACCTATTACTTAAAAGTTTTTATATATATATATATATAATTTACTTAAAATATATATTACTTAAAGAACATATATAAAAAAAATTTTAAAACTTTATCTTATTAATTAAATTAAGAACAAGTTTAATAAGTTGGCCTTCCCTGGGTTTTCTTGGAGAACAAATTTTTTAAAGTTTTTTTGAAATTGAGTTTTTTTTTCTATATTTAGCTGATATCTATATTTTGTCTTTTAAGCAGCCACCGCATTTTTAAAAAATGTTCCAATTTAAAAAAATTTGAGAAAGGAAAAATAACAAATAATTATCCTATTACTTACTTTTTTTAAACAAAAAAAAAATTTAAAATATACAAAATTTAATACTTATGTTATTAATTTGTACGGTTTATAATTAAGATCGTGTATTGTAGCTTTAGCGTCAAAAAAAGTGCATTATTATTGTATTCAGTAATTTATTAATGTATAAGGGGGCGCGATAAAAATTGTGATTGAAAAGGGGGGCGCCAGTATTGAAAGTTTGAGAAGCACTGATTTACAGCTGAGCCCAAGATCAGAACTGGCGATTGAAACATCTAGAGCTTCTTTCGTATTATAACTATATGCAAAATGGGTAGCCATGCCATCATTGAGAATATAAAAGCACTTGTCATCAATAATGTCAAGTAATTCATTTCCTCTCGGGCTTGCTGTTGAACAGCCTCAAATAGTGTGTTTAGCATTTAAATCACCTAGGCAGACAGTGAATAAATCTTGAAGATCAGTTGGTAGACTTTTGAGGTCGGGGGATGGTACATGTTAAAGATATTGAGTGGTTTTCCTCTAAAGATGATCCTAATGCCCTGGATCTCGAGATTCGAACCATCAGTTATTTTTCTGTTGATATTTATACACTGATAATTGATGTTCTTAATAAGGAATGCAAGACCTCCTCCACTCCTATTCTGTTTATGTAACCTAAAGATACTGTATCCCTTGATCTTGAGGGAAGTGATTGCCTTCAGCTTATTCTCCTGCAGAGAAATAATTTGAGCACCTTCGGTTAGTGCTAGCTCAAGTACTTGGTCAAGTTTATTCCTTGTTGCACTTGTTGAAATTCCATTAATGTTGAATTGTATGATCTTTAAAGAATTTGGAGACCGCGTAGATTATTTATCGAACTTGGCCCTCTTCCTAAACCAAGAACGCGGTCCTTTTTTGACTGCGCGACGACCGATGCAGCATTAGCGATAGAAGGTGTACTGTTCATGGATGGGGAAAAGTTGCAGCCTCTGTTAGTCACAGGACTAGAACACCTAAAGGTAGGTAGAGGACCAACTTAGCTCTATGTGGTATCCCATTTAGTCTGACTCCTACCCTACGAGGACCTGTCCAGCATGGGAGACCCTACCGGTAGTTAGACTACCGCCGGCATAGCTCCCAGGGTTGTAAGAGTACTCAAGCCCCTCCAGCACGACAAGCTAAGGCTACCAATGGAGGAGGAAAAGTTCGTGATGGGATATGGCAGCATAAGACGAAAGGCGAGTGAGACTGAAGAACCTCTCCTGTTTTTGTGCACATTTCGGTTGGTTCTAGATGACTGGAAAAACTACTTGATCACGATTCCAGTTAGTAGAAACTGATGGCACAGTTCGAATGTGGCATATACCTAACGAGGCCACGGACCCAAATAGTCATCCAGACACTTACCAAACTAAAGGTATCATTCATGGTATACCTGGCACGTCTTTAAGCAAATTGAACAAATCATTGTCTGGAAATGGTTTTGTTCAACTATTTAAGAGACTAGTTGCCGGCTATTAATGGAATTCATGGAAAAACAACTACGGCATATTTCAATATGACAATGCGTCAAGTCACCGGGCCTGAAATCATTGGAGATTGCTTCGAGAAACATGTGCAGTTCAAGCACAAGTGGTTAGGCCTTCTAGATCGTGAGACATGAAACCCATCGAATGTATTTGAGACATAACCCAAAGATAAGTTCAAACACCAACTACTGCACTGGCAATACTTTCGTGATAATGGAAAGCCATAGCTGTAGCACGACTAAATTTTTCTTCAGGGAACTTCAAGCGACTTGTTGAGTCTAATTTCTGCTCCTAAGTAAAAGGTTCTAATATTAATTTGGCTCTACTACTAGTACGATAACACAGCTGGGATCAAATTCCATTTTTATTATCAACCTTTTTAATTTGAGTATACTCTGCTTATATGTTTCGTTCCTATCTGATTCTGATCTTATGTGTTTTATGCAAAATAAATTTTTTTTCTATCGTGCCATACTAGCACCATCGAACAGACATTTATCTTTGGCGAGATGAGAACACGTTTTAATTTTGTAAGATTAAACAGAATTTTCACGATTTTCGGTTCTTTTTTTGGAAATAAATGCTGACCCGCGTATCAAGTTGCAGACACATGTTTAAAAGTTTCTTCGCAGAATGAAGTGCTTTTGATCAACAGTCTTTAGTCATTTGTCAACTATGTACTGTTTTGCACGTCTGGAAATTTGTTTGTCTACTTCATTATTCGTAGATTCTGAAGCTTATTTTTGATTCTGCTTTTGAGTATTAAAATGGTTCCTCCAGAGTAGATTCCGTTGTTTAAATAAAATACGAGATTTTTTCTCATAATAAAATATTTGAAAAGTGCGAGTAATATCAATATATACTTCCTATACCAAAACTTCCTCGGAACATTTTAATCCCTAATTTGAATTGATTTTACAAACATATATATATTGATTTATAGAATAATTCACAACATAGACGACTGCATGGAAAGTTTGGTATACAATAGCATGAAAACTAAAACATGCATTTATTAGGTAAATGACCCGTTTCTCCGTGGAGTAATAAAGAATGAAATGATTGGCTTTCTTCTTTTAAAATGGTTGGAAATCGTGAGATGAGACCAGCTTTGAGTTCGCACGCGATTTTCTTAAAATAAATGGTCGAATTGCATCAATGATTCTGCTTTGATTTGATATGAAAAGGACGAGAATTATTTTTAGAAACAGATTTCTTCCTTTACGTTTCAATTATAATTAATCATTTCTCTCTCACTAAATATTTCAGAATATAAAGGTATATCTTTTGACTTTATTACTGGAAAATTAACTGACGCACAATATGTGACGTTTGTGAAACTATATATAAGCAAACTTGTCCTACTTATGTAACAAAAGTCTTAAAAATATTTAATTTTAATTTCCTAAAATAATTCTACATTTGCAAACATACATGCTTTCTCTTGATTTGAACCCAGGCCCTATGGCACAACAATGTAAGCGTCGTTAACCACTACACCAGATGGGCTACTCACAAATATTTAGAGTTTTATTATATATTAATTACCGGTTGATTCAAAAATAGTGCGACCAATTTCAGAAAATCATAATTTTTTTTCGAATTAAGTTATTTAGATGGAATTTTCAATGTGGTTTCCATTTGGCATAGTCCCTTTTGTGCAAACGTTTTCAAAATGCCGAAAAGGTCTTTTGACCATTTTTTTTGGGAGGTTTTCAACTTCTTTTATTGCTTTTTGAAGCTCTTGGAGAGTTCTTACTTTATGTCTGTTCAATTTATTTTAAGTGTCCCCATAAAAAATAATCGAAATGAACACAGTCAGGGAATAACAGTAGCCATTTCTCAGGAAGTAGATTTTTTAAATCTTTCAGCCATTTTATGGTTGATTTTGTAGCATGACTTGGTGCAAAACAAAGTTTCCTTGATGGTAAAGCCGTTTACTTTTTTTGAGCAAGTGTTATAAAACTTTATTCTGATAGTATTTAGCATCAATTTTAGCCTTTGGTTCTACAAAAAATGGTTTTGTTAAGTCTTGAGAGGACATTCCCCTCCATACCATAACACCCGACGACGAACTTCCATTTTTCAAAACAGCTGCGTCTTTTCGACGTTTTTTGTGTTAAATAAATTGTATCTTCGTTTTTCTAGTGAATGACAGATGAAACAGTGCTTTATCCGAAGTTATCCATGCTTTGTATCTACCTTTGTGTAATATTAAATACAGAGACTATAAGAACATTTCCTTTATTTTTCTACGGTCTTGACAAGCATTTGAATTCAGGCTGGTTTATTCACTTTTTTATAGCCAATTTTCCTTATCTGACGACAAATTGTGGATTGCAATACCTATAGTCTCTTCTGAAGTTCTTTGAGGCAGAGCATTTTCTACAGCGGTAAGTCTTTTCAGCTTTTTTTTTTTCTTTTTCCTTCTGGAATTCCTTTCGTCCACATTTTTTTTCCTGGAGCTTTTGATTGCCAGTCAAATTATATTGCTTTTCAAAGTTTAGATAGTAATTCATTATCAAAATGTCTTTTCTGCTTTTTAAATGATTTATTTATAACAGAGTTTGAGCAAAGATCCTTCAAAAGCCTTAAAATTTTGTTTCGAGTGTGAGGACCTAATTTCGGAGCCGTAATTTACTCCCACTAATAAAAGTAGTTAGATTGGTAATTTAAAGGTTTTTTTTAAAAATACAACTTGCAGCAAATCGATTAAAATTTACCATTTATGGTTGTATGCTTTTAAAATTAGTCAGTCTAATTTCAAATCAACCGGTATATCTATTTTTTAAAGTTATTTATAAATATATAAAACATAAAATATAACTGTTCCTTCAACCTAAGCAAAAAATCAAAAATGTTTGTTTACATATATTCCGTATTACTTTTCTTAAACAATAGGAAATAAAAAACAAAATATAAGTATTTCTTCAATATAGATAAATATTTTATTGCAAACCTCTCTGTTTTATCTAAAGGGTATAATTTGTGACTTTATATTTCACACGATTCTGAATATTCAGTTGAGTCCACAAAGAAGTTATAAAAGAACTTCTTTGCACACCCAAAATACTTTCCATAGGAGATTTGTAGAACTAAAAAAGGAAAGATAGAACATGCAAAATTCTCTCTTCCAATCATTAAATATCTCCAGAAATGACCTCCAACAGTTTAAAGTTGATGTCGATTGATCCTTAGAGTTTTCATTTAGACTTTTTAATAATTCCGTAAGTTTTCCATTCCATAATTGTCAAGATGTTTGAACAATTTGTAAGGAAATATAAACTCCCAATAAAAGAGAATTGTACCACGGACCGAATTTGGCACGCTTGCCATAGGTCGCTGACCCCTGCTCTTAACTATGAAACATGCTTATAATTCCACATTAGCAGCAACTGAATGC
Organism: Trichonephila inaurata madagascariensis; assembly: GCA_019973955.1. NCBI lineage: Eukaryota > Metazoa > Arthropoda > Arachnida > Araneae > Nephilidae > Trichonephila > Trichonephila inaurata. Next base: position 21,680 of record BMAV01015220.1, read on the forward strand.
ATCTTTGTTCTATAATCAGTTATTAAATTAATATTCTACGCTCCCCCCTTTATTTGAGGTCCATTATCTAAACAAAGCTCTCATGTGGAACTTACATTTTGATGATAATGAATATTTGGAAGGATTCATATAAAGAGTATTCAAGAGAAATTGCTTCTTCTTTAGAATCTAATAAAAAAATAATATCTATTTTTTTTTGTATAAAACACAATAATGATTGCATATTTACTTACATTGGGGTAGGGAATTCACTCCTTGCTTATTTTAGTTACAGAATTAAGTAACACCACTGCTAGAAATTTCACATTTACTTTAAAGTAGAAACTATCTTTGTTGTGAAAAAAATAACAATGTACTATTTTATTCACCAAAACTCCATGTATTAATTGCTCAACGTTACGATTGTGGCTATTTCCTATATATAAATTGGCAGTTACCGTTTTTATTCATAGGGCAATAATAAATTATTCATTTTCTGTAGCAAGTGCATTCATTGTTTATTTGGGAAAATGTCTCTTATATTGATGGCATTTATACATTTCTATACCAAAGAAGAGAATTTTCTTACAATCTGTGACTAAATTACCTTAAGGCTGGGTAGCCTAATGATTATTGTCACGAGCTCTTGGTCGGCGTGTCATGGTTCGATCCTAGATCTACTAAAAACCCGTCGTTTAGAGGGGGTGGTGCAGGTTAAATCCACCGAAGCTTCATGTCCTCCCGTTAGTGAGGTGCGGTGTGGTAGGCAGGAAATGGAATTGCCAGTTCAGTTGTTGTCATTGTCACTTGAACGAGGTTTAAAATTACAAGGTCCGTTGCCAATATCCCAAGTGTTGCGAAAAATTACGACGTTAATATAATTCCCACAGTTAATTTCTATCACAAAATTGCCTTTTGAAATTTTACACCACCGAATTATTCTTATAAAGATAGTATTTATAAAATACATTACTCAGTTTAAAATTACACTTTCCTTTTAAGAAAGGAAATAAAATTTCTGATTAAGTTATGTAAATGGGAGGAACGGATAATTCAGGATCGAAGAAGATAATGAGGTTTTCTATAGAGATCTATTTATCATTATTGTTTAGATCTTATCATTATCAACTTTCAAAGTCTCCTTTGGTGTTTTACCAAAGTGTTGACGGAATTTATATAATGTTCAACGCTGTTCACAAGAAAAGGCATCTTCTTTAGATCGCGGAACAAAACTAACTAGCTGTGAAAGATAACAGCTGCGAGTGCGGTTCGATCGCATGACATGGACTAAACCTACTTGGTTAGGCAGAGGATAGTTGGGAGAATCATTTTCAAGTGGTTTAGGTATTTGCTTTTGTCGTCAGCAATGACCGCAGTCTATGAATCTTTGGATCATACTACGTAAAATATGCCAAAAAGGCTGCTTTTCACTTTCCATGCTTAATAGAAAACGGACCGAAAACAACTGCGTAGAATAGTACTTCTCAAAGTTTCAATATTTGCGACCCAATATTCAATCATAATTTTCATCCCGCCCCCCTCCATACAATAACCTCCCGTTCTTGTTTTGTGGTAGTTAGGAGAGGGGGTGCCAGCTCAGGTGTCGTCCACGTCACTTGACCATGGTTCAAAATTACGTGGTCCGTCGCCAAAAGCCCTCGTGCAGCTGAACAGTGTGACGTGAATATTCAATCAATCAATTAATCAACCATACAATAACCATGTACTTAATTTAATAATACACTTTGACCCTAAAGCTAGAATACGACTTTAACCTCTTAAGTGCCATCGGCGTATATAAACGTGTCGCTCAGCCAAAGTGTTAATTGCCTAGGATGCATATATATGTCTTTCCAAAATGCGATATTTTCTGCGCTCTGCTATTCATGAAATTATTGCGAAGACTTTGGAATGCAATAAAAAAACCTTTACAGTGTTTAGGAAGGATTTACTTCTTTCAGGGGATATGCTCTTATTTTTATTCCTTCCCCCCAATACATCACATATATGTGTTTAAGTGGAAAATGGGGTCGTTGGAGAGAGAATCGCGTAACTTTAATTCAGCAGTTAAGGAAATAATTATAAAACGTACAAATGATTTTGATAAGTGTTAATTTTTATATGTAATTTTATATATGGCAAGTCCATGGAGTCATAGGTAATTATTAATGTTGTTCTTAATTTAGTATTTTTAAATTAATTGTAAAATACACATTGTGCAGTACTGAATCATTTATAGGTGTATTATATCAGTGTAAATGTGTATTTTATTTTTTAAATAATCTTTTGTTTTCGACTTTTCAATATGCTCACCCCCCACCCTAGAGGGACACACCCCACAGTTTGAGAAACGCTGTCGTAGAATCAAGCAAAATTTTTCTCAAGTAACCTAGTTCTATCAGTCTCCAAAATTTACAATGGCGATGTAGATAAAAGGTAAAGTTAGCTGTGAAAAATGTAATAAAGATGCTGGTATTGAAAAAACGAAATTTATTTCCAAATAAACTATTTAAATGTTTTTAATAACCATTTTAGCTATATATTGTGTTATCCTCAAGTCAAATATCAATTTAAATAATATTTTTAAAAAATCAGACTATTTCAACGATTTCTATTCTGGTAAAGTATTATTTCGTCTTCTGTTGTTCATTTGGATTTCCTCTACGAATAATCTGTATTGTGATAAAATCAGAGGGTTCTCAATTTTTTGTACCTAATTGATACTTGAAACTATTGAAAGGAAGTGGATCCATCAGAAAATTCTAAAATCTACTCGCATCTTTAAAATATTTATTTTCAGTGAGGTATTTCATTGTAGGCAACGTGTTATTGATTAGAATCATATTTTAATACTAAAACTTATTACCGACAGAGGATTAAATTTTTCTCTCATTCATCTTTCTTGTTTAAGGGGTATCGGAACCCCCTACACTGATATATAACACCCTAAATTATTTTTTCTGTTGCTTTTTGCACTTATGTTATATCAACCGGACTCTTCTAAAAAGGTTTAAAATGTTTTAAGTTGCATGGAACCACTTGGTTTTACTACTATTGATCATCGAATTTTTGAACAATAGCTTCTTAGTATTTATGCAATGATGGGAAATTAGACTTCTAAATATAAAAACGAAATAGAGTACAAGAAATGTATGAAAATTAGGGACTCATCAGTGTTCCCTTCTTTATTTTTCATTTAAGATCAGTCGCAATGCATATCGAATCGAATTTCTAGTTATTTTATAGCGAAGACATCGACAAAAACGTTAGAATATAACATTACAAACATTTTCGTCTTGGTAGTTCGGTACATAAGAAATTACTGCAGAATATGTGTTAAATAAAAAGAGAACAATACCGAAATAATTATACTTTATTTGCGGCCAATAGATTATATTTTCATGGTAAATCAGTCAAATAGAGTTTTCTTTTGTTGTTGACTTATCTCGTTTTTCACTCTAAGAGTTCTAGAACCCTGCACACAGCAGGCCACTCAATCTTCTTGTTCAAACATAGGGTTTTACTCTTCTTCGATTGGATAAATACGCAAAAAAGAATTGTAATAATGATTTATTTTAGATTCGGTAGAAACACACACATTGAACTTAATTTTCATTTATACCAAGACTTCACGATACAATAGTGAAAGACCTTCGACACACAAATTTATTGTTGCAAAAAACATTACTTTACAGTTATTAGGAATACATCCAACATGACGCGCAATACTTTCATTATTCCAGTAAGGTATCCAACTACGTTCGGAACCGTGATTTTAAAAAGGCGCATAAATGGATAATTTTCATGATATTTAGTGTCACTTAGATTAGAATACATGTATAAAATTGTTTTAAGAAGACAAAAAAAATTATTTAAATACAATATTATTATTTTTATTATAATATTATTATCTTGCATTGCATTATATTACATAATGAAGTTAAATTAATTTAAGGTAATATCCCTCATAGAAGGTGGCTCAATTGTTACATTTAAAAGAAAAAAGCTGTCAAGAGGGTGAATTATGATTCTGGTTTCCAGATTTTGTGAAATTAAGTCATAATTTTCAATAGTAAGATATACTGGTGGATTTATAAATAGTGTGACCAATTTCAGAGGATCATAATTTTTTTTAATAAACTTATTTACTTGGAACTTTCAATGTGGTTTCCTCTAGCACACTTTACCTAACTAACGCACTTCACGTAAGCGTTTCGGCTAAGCTAAAAGAGTTTTTTCGACATTTTGGGGTATTTTTCCGTCTTAAATTGCTTTTTGAAGCTCTTAGAATGCTATTACTTTACGTCTATTTAATTGTTTTTTAAGTATCTCCTTAAAAATAATCGCAAGGAACACAAACAGGGGATAGTGATAGTCCTTTATCAGGAGGAAGAAAATTTATTTTTTTATATTTTTCATTATATAGTTGGTTTTGCAGTATGATTTGGTGCACAATGTTGGTGAAAAACAAAGTTGCTTGAGTGTAAAGACGGTTACATTCTCTGATCAAGTGTTTCAACACATTATTCTGAGAGCATTTGGCATCAATCTTTGGTTCTACAAAAAACGGTTTTGTTAAGCCTTAAGAGGACATTCCCATCCATACCATAACACCTGACGACCAACTTGCATTTTGCAGACAGGTTTTTCGACGTTTTTTGAATTAAATATGTTGAATCTTCGTTTTGACAGTTGTTAATAACAGATGAATCTGTGCTTCATCAGAAGTTATCCATGATTTGTATCTAACTTTGCGTAACATTAAATACAGGGACAAAGAACGTTTTCTTCATTTTTCTACTATCTTGACGGACATTTGAAGACAGACTGGCTTATTCACTTTTTTATAGCAAATTTTCTTTATTTAACGATAAACTGTCGATTGCTATATCTGAAGTTTCTTTGCAATACGTTTTTGAGGCAAAATATTTTCTACAGTGATAATTCCTTTCAACTTCTCTTTTTCTTCTTCTTCATTAAGGACTTCCTTTCTTTCACATTGTTTTTCCCTGAGGCTTTTGATTTCGGGCCAATTTTTATTTCTTTTTGAAGTTTAGATAGTAATACAATAGAAAAATGTAGTTTTTGATTTTTAAATGCTGTATTTTTTACAGAATTTGAACATTCATTGTACAAAAGCTGTAAAATTTCGTTCCGGGTTTGAGAATCTAATTTCAGTGCTATAATTTACTACCACGAATAAAAATGGTTAGATTAGTAATTTAAATGTTTCATTCTTAAAATAAAACCAGTGGTAAAACAATAGAAATTCATCATAAATAGTTATATGCTTTTAAAATTGGTCACACTCATTTGAATCAACCGGTCACTTGCTTACTCTTTTTCGTTAAGTAATTCTGTGCAGTGTAAAACGACACTATCTCGACGTGTGTCGTAATTTTGAGCTGAGGACAACACCTGAGTTGGCACTCTCCTCTCCGAAATCCCTCAGCACTCCAACGGGAGGACTTTGAGCGCTTAGAGAATAAATGTCCCTCTACTCGGCGGATCTTCAGCAGCACTAGGGCTCGAACTCAGGACCGTCCATGACTTAGTCCAGCAGCTGCTCTTCTTTTTTGTCAGAGCTAGTGTTATCGAAGTACTAAGTTTAAAAATTTGAAAAAAGAGAAAAAATGAACTCAGTAAATAATCATATAGATAAATAAAACATGAAAAATACTAGAAAAGAAACAATAAGTTTTGAATAGTTAAGTGCAGTAAAGCTTAACAAATATTTTAAAAATGTATGGGAATAAATTCAATAAACACTATTTTTGTAATGTACATGTGTGTTTTAAGAAATTGTAGAATTAGTATTTGTAAATTTGTTCCAAGCCAACTTAACCTCAACCAAAATAAGAAATATATATATATATATACTTTTCTATATATATCTCCGTGTATTTATAACCTTATGACTGTCAAACATATACATCACTAAACGTTTTCACACAATTTGGCTTCTTTTTAATTACAAAATATATCTATAACATCAGATTGAACTGCATCCTGTTTATAGTCTCGTTCAAATTCAATGAAATGGATTTTGTTTTAATATTATTTTTAGCTATGCAAATCTATTTCTTTTAAATTGCAATTCGATATTCTCTTCGGTTTTCGATCTTGAAACAGAATCTGGCTCAAACTACACAGTTCAGATGCACCAAGTACAAAACCCAGGCGTCATTGCAAAAGATAACAAACCATTTTCGCGAAGTGAAGATCACTTTTCGCTGTCTTCGCTCTCATTCAGGCGATAAAAAAGGCAACGACACGAAGAAATGATACAAATTACACCCCAAACATACGCCGAAACAATTTATTTCAGAATCGCACCTATCCTCATTTCGTTCGAATTGAGCTCAGATCGTTCGTTCCCATTCGAACACTCAATGACATGTGTCCAGCAGAGGTTGATAAACTGATTTCTTTTTCTTTTCCTTTCACACTTGTTATTCGTCTCCAATAACTCAGCCAATGACCATGATATCGAAGTAGAATATAAAAAAAACAACTTTCTATCCTGAATACGAACGACCAGGCGCGTAAATCCAGTATCTAAGTAGAAGACACACAACACTATGCCAATTTTGTAATTTTCTACAGATTATGGTCTTTTGGGCCAGCGACGAAAATTTATATTGTAAGCTTTTATTGCAGTTGAACATAAAACTCGATTTTTCTTCTAAAAAATGTGTCTGATATAAATCGCAGTTTTTCTAATAATTTGTGAATGAAATAGTTTGCGATCATTTTTTTAGGGGTAGGTTAAAGCACGTACTGTTAAGAATGATTTATTTATTTGATCTTTATGATAAATAATAGTAATAAATTATCCAAATGTTGTCCAAAATACTTCATTTTAAGACCTTTGATAAAATTAATCAGTTTCTATTAAAAATGGAATAACTTTGCATTTTTCTAATTTTTATTGAGAGATTTAAAAAATAACTGGAAAAAAAATATCAGTTTAAATTTTTTTTAAAAAAATGGAAGATTGTAACGAATTTTCTCTTTGAATCTATCAACTCATACTCAAGAAAATATATATATATATATATATATATATATATATATTTTGATAAATTATGGGCTTGAGAACCTCTTCCATAAAGGAACCGTGACTTATATGAAAATAACTTCGGAAGTTTTCACAGTATCAACAAAATTTTGGTGGCAAAATGCTCAGAAACGTTGAGGCTTTAAAATATATGTTTTTCAAAACATTAAAAAAAATTTAAGGGTCCTGCTAGGCCTTAAATTCCTCAATTTCCCCCTACCGTTATTTATCTCAAACGTCACACTGCCTCTTAACGAATAGCATTCGAAGCTACTGACATTTCTTGACTTATTGCATGATAAAGAACGTACAGACATGCCGGTGAGGGAGTGTAAATTAATGTCGCACTCTGAAGCTGGGACTAATGACGACGAACCTCGGGATTTAAAACCATAGTCAAGTGACGAGGACGACACCTAAGCTCGTGCTTTCCTTTCCAAACCAACAGGAGGACATTGAGCTTCGATATTTTTAACGTGCCTCTAGTCCCCTTCATTGAGGGTCTTCAGTTGCATCATTAGGCTACCACACCCTCTATTTTCATGCCACAGAATTATTTTATGAAATGATGATATGGATAAACATGAAATAGTTGCTTTTTGTAATATGAGAAATTCTATGAATAGGCTCCAACATAAACATTTATGCGTGAAAGTTTCTCTTGTAAATACACGGAAAGGTTTTCTGAAATACGTTTATTTAATTAATTTTTTTTAAATATCTCAGTGTTGTCAAAATTTAAATAAACATAACGCGGTGATCAATCTTACCGAGCCTCCGTTTCACTTGCTTACTCTTCAATGTACTCAATGGCTGTTTTTGATCCCATTCCATTCTATCGGTTTTTCCAAACAATGGGTATTTTCAACTTCATTAACCGTAACAATTTCCCTGAATTTTATTAATCACTTGAACAATTCTAAACACAATTTCTTTAAACTATCGACTTTCAGTTTATTTTACTATAAATAACGAAAGTAGAGCCATTCCATCCATCAGAAATGTCGTCAATAGGAGATGTATGTTCATAATTAGTTCAAGAAGAAAAACAGGAAGTAATATTTCAAACGGCATCTTCGAAATGGTACGCGACATTTCGCCCTAATAGATGCTCACAGAACCAAAAAAAGAATTGTCTCAATGTGTGGGTAACTGGTCCGTCCTTCTCTTTTTTACATATGCGCATACATACACTTGCTAGAAAAAGTCTGCTTTCACCCATAAGAAATCATACAGCAAAGATAAAATTTAATAGAAATACAATTTTTTTTCTAACCACAACTTCATGAATTTGTTAACTATTATTTAAATATTGAGCATGCAAGAATTCGTTAATTTTGAATTAAAACTACTTAGGATGACGGGAGTTTTGTAGCAAAACACACAAATAGTAGGTAGAAAAAGTTTGCGTTTACTATTTGTGAATATTCTTGATTCTTGGAATTTGTATCAACATGCTATAGATTAACAGAGTTTTTGCATTCAGTTATCAAGTAAAATAGCTTAAGAAAATTTTGACACAATTATTCTTACGCTTTTGTGAGATTCTAAGCAATTCAAGGACATGGAAAATAAAAAGAAGGAAATTAGTATCAGTGAGAGCAAAATCATTGCGAAAATGTAAAAAGATGGAAACAGTCGTCGGGATATAGCCAGATCCGTTGGAGGGCAGTATTCATCTATCTAGCATGTTATTTATAACTTTGAATCTACAAGTGCTTACACATCCAAACCTGGTTTGTCGTTTATCTAAACTCACAATCAGAGAAGAACGAAGTACGACATCAATGGTGAAAAAAAATCCGTGTTTGACTGCAATTCAAATAGCAACAGACATTCACGAGAAGTTTAACAAAGTATTTGGGTGGATACTACAAGAAAAGTCCAACGAAAGGCGTACATCTAGCCCCTTGCCACAATGAATTTCGTGGGCCTCAATTTGACTGTGTCAGACTGGGGGCATTGGCAACAACAACATTCCTACTGTTTAGCCACACGAGGGACAGAAGGCTCTTGAACGCCCGTGATGGACATAGAATGCTTAGACGAGAACAGCAATGACAGGCCCACAGAGTAAAAGTCGATATGTTTAGCTGAATTTATCGCTTGGTATGCGGTTTTTGGTAACAGAAAGAGAAAACGTCAAGACGGCGACGACAACGAAGTGTTTAGTGAAGATGACGATATTGACATAGAAGACTTAAATGCACATCCAGTCGCATATTTTAAAATAGATCGTTTTAGGATGTGACGGGCTCATCGCGTTTTCTACTAAAAACTCCTTTTGGATTCTTTGGGGCCGAAAAAAGCAAATTCTTTCCAACCAAATCCAGAAGCAAAGCGTGAATATACAAATTAGAAACATTTTAAAAAGCAGAAGTTTAGCGTAAGTGGATGACCTATTGGGAGGTGATTATGCTGGTCTGAGTTTAGTTGCGTAAGCTGAAGTCGGAGAAGTAAGCCGTTCTTCTAGTGTGAAGCACTCCGTGACAGAACTATCGAGTCAAGGTGGATACTATTCCACGCGAGATCAAGAAAAGATATTTAGGATCCGAGAGGATTGTTATTAACCAAGAGATTAAAGTAGGATAATTCTGTTATCTATTAGGAACTGTGTATAAGTTGAGATTAGGACTAGGCGGGAATATAGTGATTAAAGTCGCGCTTATTTGGTAATACGTATTGTGTATTTTCTCACCTCAGATCCGCTAAGTGAAAATAATATGAATATTTTCATTGTTAGTGTTTAAATAAATCATAAATATCTTAATAAAGATATATTAAGGCAATGGCAACGCCTGGTTCTTCATTCACTCCCACACATCTAGGTCACGAAGATAATTAAAAGTAAGGAATCACCCACGGGTGAATACCTTACAAGGGTTATATGGTATAGATTGTACGCGTGACCGATGGTACTGTAAACCCCAAACGAGAGATGATAATGCCATACATACCATTTTCACTGTGAGGCAGTCGACATAATTGACCGTAAAGTATTAATGGAGACTTACGATGCCAGATAATTTTAACCCAACATTCACATCTAACGAGTGATTAAGGAACTAGGGAGGGTGCGCGAACAGTTTGACGATGACAATCCATTGGATGCCCGTAATCAACGCGAGAAGTTTGTGAAGAGTATAATACAACAAGGTGGAGTAGAAAACGCAGACGATTTAGATGCCTCGACTATTGGGACATCCGTGTCTGCAGTTCGTCAGCGATCGAATGCAATTGCCAAACCTGATGCGTAGCACTAACTCTTGTCAACGAGAGATACTTCTGGATATGAAACATCGCTTACACATACTCCATTCGGAACCGATCCAGGTTTACTTCACCGGCCCTGCCGGTAGTGATAAGACCTATGTGCTGAAACTCGAAATGGAAATATATAATAGTTTCACAGTCGAACATAACTATTTGACCAACGCGTTCATAGCGTATGCTTCGACCGATATCGAAGGCGTGAATGCGTATTCTGCTTTCAAAATTGCACAATCGCGTCCGTATGCACAATGTCAAGAGAGATCCTGCAAAATAACAGAAATATGATTGCGGTTGATAACTGGCGAGGTTAATATGATTGGTTCAGATGTTTTACACAAGATTATCTTACGTCTACAAGAGATCACCGGCGCACATGATCAACCGTTTGGCGACATTAATATTTTCTTCTACGGTGACTTTCGCTAATTGTCGCCAGTTAATGCAACAACCGTTAATCGGGCCCCACGCAGCGTGATAGGCGGTGTCGTGCTCTGGCAATTATTAAACTACTATACACTATAGCAAGTTATGCGGCAAAGTGACGCTACGTTATCTGCTATACTTACTAAAGTGAGCAACGGAGAATGACTCGACGTTGATGAAGTTCATTGTGAGTCACGATTCAGAACACAACAGTGGTACAATATCAACTTTATCGGAATTAAGCGTTTGCATCATCAAAATCACAGCGTAGACTCATACAACAGCAGCGCTATCTCGACAGAGACATACAACGTCGCCGACGACACTTTGTTTGGCTACAAGATTTACACGGAAGCTGCTATAGCCCCGCAAAAGTTTCACAAAATGAGTGTCGTCGAGTTGGGTGGACTTCCTCTTAAGATCCCGATTACAGTAGGTTATACTTACATTAATTACGGCTAAGATTGACGCGCGCACGCGCGCATTGAGGATGGAATAGTGAATGGCGTGATTGATATCTTAAGGAATATAGAACTGCTCAGAGGAGACGAGCATTGTGCAGAGTTAGAGGCATAGGATGAACCGTCAACGTCTGTGGTCCCACACAAACATCGACTCAGACTATGCATTTAATTCCTGCTCTAGATGATAAGCCCGCGATGTCGACCCAAAGCTAAGCAACATGTAATCTGCAAGCGTGACGTTCTTCACTTCAACACCAGTAACAACGAGCAGTGCCAACATACCACTCGGTCCGACGAGGAAATGCCACTGAATACAGTTTTCCATCGCACCAGCATGGGCGATCACGATCCATAAATCACAAGTAGATTTGTTCGATGAAATCGTGTACCAATATGATAAATCGCAGCAAAACCAACTAGTTTATGTGGCTTTGGGTCGCGTCATATCGTTAGATGGCCAAAACGATTTCAAGTTTTATCACAAATTGGATCAGGCGTCTCCTTCAGTTAGAGAGGTACGAGATGAGCACCAGAGGTTGACCAACATTCTCGCCGCCAAAGTAAAAAAGTTTTGTGATATGTTCCTTATCAGAGTTGTCTTATTCTTTTCACCGCTATTAATGCACAGAGATTGGTTACGCGCTCTCAAGACATCTCCACTGATTCCATCATCAATCCATCTGATTATTTGGCAATCAGAGAGACTTGGATGGAAGATTCCTTGCCAGTGGTCTGAGATCATATTGCAATACTACTAAGTGCAGACAAATTATAACTATATAATGGTGGTGGTATCGTTATTATCATGTATCAAAGCCGGTGGAGTCACCATATATTGTAACATCAACATAGCTTCCCTGATTGTAATAAAGCTTACATTCACATATCGGAAATTAATTTGGGGATGAAAGACGCAAACGCTGTTGATGTCTGTTTAGTAAATGGCAAGACAGAGGGCCTTGGTCAATGCCATCTTCAAATTGATACTCGTGTGTGTGTACATCCATCCGGGTATTGCGTTAGCATAAATTAAACTGTTTATGTTACGATCGTTATTATAAAATATTCCAAAAATATCGCTAAACTTATACCCGATTATGATCATGATCTTACTTCACCAATTATGATAGACGGAGATTTTAATATTAATGTCTCACAATTAATGTCTTACCCGGCATCATGCTCAGCGAGTTCAATTTGTCTTACATCGAAACTTATCGAACAACGTTTGGTAATACCTGCATTAATTTAACGCGCGTTCACCAGAAATCTCGATGTATTCTGAATGCCATCTGTGTCTTACTTTTTGTATCACAGACCTATAATTAATAAAGTTATATTATAACACAGTAATTATTTGTTTACTTGATTTATTTCCTGAACTCGTTGAAAGGAAATAGTTGCCGTTATAAACAATACATAGAAACCCGGATGACTTCTTAGTATTCAAACATTATTATGGCATACATAAATAGTAATATTTTATATAAAAGATATTACCGTTACATGTGTGTGTGTGTGTAACACTGCCTCATAATCTTTTTTTTCATTCAGAAATTCACAAATTTCAGTGATACTTGTGTCACGAATGATAAAGAATTACACATTATGTGTATAATATCCAGTACATGCGATAGAAATAGAGCATCCAGGCATTCGAAATAAACACATGCTGTAGATGTTAAAAATTATCCAGAAGTATAAAAAGGTTTCCTTGGGGTTGGATAAAGATTGTAAATTATCATTCAAACTTCAATTGAGAGATTTTATTTTTAAACTACTTGAATCACATGACAGTGGAAAGAGTTATACAAAACAAAACAAAGAAAGAAAAAAAGAAAGAAAAAAAGGAAATAGTTATAATATTTTCTTGCTGTTATAAAAAGCCCGTCTGCCTAAATGACTTGAAGACTGTTTTTTCGCATCGATATCTAAAAAGTTTAATTTGTTACAAGGGAGTTAAAAATTTTAAAAAAGATTATACGAAGTAAAAGAAAAAAAAAACTCCTTTCCGCTGGTGAAAGGTTTTCATAAATCTAATAAAGGAAAGTGAAAGTCGCAGAAATAATTGTCGTCGCAAAACAGTCTAGTGAGCACATAATTTCCATGTTACTATTTCAGACAGAAAATCATACTTCAAAGCAGTTTAAAAATACGACAGATGGAAGTAAATGAAAAAAGTAATTACTTTTGAAATACATTGCTCTTCCCCTCCCCCTTTCATCCTCTTTATTTTTTTAATTCTTTCATCGCGCGCGCGAGAAAGGTAAAAACAAATTTCCCAGTTTAGATTTCAGTGGACGATTATAAAGTAAAATGGATAAATATCACTGTTTGAAAAGAGAACAGGTTTTTTTCTTCTTTTTCTGAAAACTGTTGTGACTGAAGGTGCGAAAGGAAAAAAATAAGTGGGTTCGAAAGTGAAATTGAAAATAGAATCATTTGTTTAAAAGCTTTTTTCAGTGAAAATTATTGCTTTGGATCAAGACGGCGCCCTCTAAAGTAATGCGAGGGCTAAAGGGAAGGGACTACTTAATTTTGAATTGTAGTCGCTTGACGAGAACTGGACTTAAGCTGGCACCACCACTTCAAACTACCGCACTACATCAGAGTGAGAATTTTGAGCCTCGATATATTGAACGAAAATAGGCCCACTATACATAATGGGTCTTCAAAGGCATCAAGGACAAGCCCAGGTCCGAGGATCACATCCCAGGCTGGGCAAAGTTGACTCAGCCTTTCATCCCTTCAATGGGTCGATAAAATCAGTACCAAGCTTGCTTGGAAACTTAACACTGGGAGTTTTCGCATCAGACTGACCACCTGACCGGAACATCTGCTCATGCATCTCAGAGACTAAGGTCGTGTATACTGAGTTGGGCACAGTAGGCCTTGTCCATGATGGGATGTCGAGCCACTGAATTAAGTTAAAGGCATCAAGACTCGAACCAGTGACGCGACAACGTCGGTCATGATTTCGTGATCGCGACCACTAGACTATCACAGCCTTAATCAAAGTTTGATGAAAAGAATGGAATGGAATGAAATAAAATAAAGAACATAATTTTGATATTTCCAATGCATAAAATTAGTGTTAAATACGTAAAAGAACAATACAGCATCAATTTACAATTACAAAAAACCCTCAGTATATAAAATCTTTTAAATATACAGTCGAACTTCTATATTGCGAATTTTTCTGGAACCTTGAACCTTTCACGATTCTCTTTGTAGAATAACCTCTCTATACCGAAGTGTATTTTCTATAGAACGAAATTTTTCTTTTGTGATTCAATTCCCCCCCCCCTATTTTTAAATATTTCTAAACATTTCAAGTTGTTATTCTTTTTTAATACATTTTATGGTGAGTATAAATCTTGAACTGGTTTTATTAGATCCTGATTCGCCGAGAGCAGTAGAGTTCTCGCGACCTTTCATCCAAGAAGTGCAACCCTTAACCTCTATTGTTCATTTCACTAGAAACATCTTCGATATCCCTTTTCACCCTCAGTGATATTGTTTCGTGTCCCCGTGTTCCAGTTATAAATAATGTATGTTTCATATTTTACTTGCATGTTTAAATTAGAATGTTCTTAAAATTAATTAATTTTAATATAAAACTATTTTTTTAATATTGAAAATACTTCGACATTCTTTTTTCTTGCTTTCCTCGCAGGTTTTATTTCTTTCTTAGTTTTAAGATTGGTAAGATATATAAAATAAAAATATATAAATTTTTAAAAAAAGGTGTGAATTATGACTTTTTTAGTATATAGTGTTTATGAATTTAATATTTTTTATGCCTTTTATAAAGTATATTAAAAGATGAACCTCTATATAATGAATTTTCCATATAACGAACTTTTTTCGGGATTTAGTGACTTCGTTATACAGAAATCCGACTGTATATATATATACCCAGTGGTCAAGGTGTTGGATCATGGCAGACATGTCATGAGTTCGAGCCCAGTACCAATAAAGACCCGCCCGATGCACGTTAAATCTGTCGAGAGCTGAAACGTCATCCCGTGAGTGTGGTGGTTAGGAGAGGGGGGTGCCAGATCAGGTGTCGTCCTCATAACTTGACCAAGGGATTATTCACATAATTTAAATCATCAGAATCTGCTTTAATGATTTTTTTTTAGATTTGAACATACTGTAAAATGCCTTTGTCTGCCACAATTAGGGCTGTACGTACATTATCAACATTTATTACAACGAATTCTTACATTGATTCAGAAGGACAGTCCAATAAACCAGAAACTATCTCAAGCATTCATTAAGTTTCAGTTCTGTTTTAATACACTTCTTCTCCGTGTCTTCTGGGAACAAACAGTGACAGTGGTGCCTAGTGGTCAAGGTAACGGTGGCAAGGTTGGCAAGTTATGAGTTTGAGCCTGGTACCGCTGAAAGCCCGCCGTGCAAAGGGGGACGATGCACGTTAAATATGTCAAGGCTAAAATTTCTTCCCGTTGGTGTGGTGTGGTAGTTATGAGGGGGTGTCAGCTCAGGTGTCGTCCACATCACTTGACCATGGTTCAAAATTACGTGGTCCGTCACCAAAAGCCCTCGTGTAGCTGAACAATGCGAAGTTAATATTCACTCTGTCATTCATTCATTATATATATATATATATATATATATATATATATATATATATATATATATTATATATATATATATATATATATATATATATATATGTGTGTGTGTGTTTTTCGAATGTTATTGTTTAGATGTTATCTCTTGTTTGTAGAGAATTAGCCTATATATATAGGAAAGGGTATGATTTTCATTGCTCTTTCCCCCTTTGCCTCTGTTCTAATGTTTGTATTAAAGCTAGTCAAAAATGTATTCCTCCCATATTTTTTTTATAAAATATGAATATGAAACAATTGAAGGAGAGCTTAAAACGCTAGCCAACAAAAATATACAAATTGATGATCCATCAAGATAACTTTAGAGCTTTACTCTAGCATTTACATCATTAGTATTAACTTCATTCGCCCACAGCATAGTTTATTTAGAATTTGAAATAAAAAAAATAATAATTTTCGCCCTTTCTCACTACTGGTTTTGTTATTCACAAGTTATGTATATCATAAAACGTTTATATATTTTTAAAGAAATGTTAATTGTTTTTTAGGAATACATTCGAACCTCTATATTGCGAATTTTTCTATAGAGCGAACTTTTTCCTTGAACCTTGAACATTTCACGAATTTCTTCGCTCAATAACCTCTCTATAGCGAAGTGCATTTCCTATATAACGAACTTTTTCTTTTGTGATTCAATTTTTGTTCTTCCTTTTTTTTTTTTTTTTTTTGAAAAAATTTCATGTCATTCTCCTTTTAACACATTTCATGGTGGTCATAAATCTTGAACTGGTTTTATTAGATCCTAACTCACAGAGAACAATAGAGTTCTCAACATTTTATCTAGGAAGGGCAATCATTAACCCCTATTGCTCAGTTCACTAGAAACATCTTCGATATCCTCTTTCATCCTCAGTGGAGTTGTCTCATATCCCCGTGTTCTAATTATAAAATAATGTATGTAATGTTACTTGTATTAAATTATAAAATGTCCTCACAAAATTCATTAATTTTAGTATAAAATTATTTTCTTAATATTGAAAATTCAGTGAATTTTCCAACATTTTTTTTTAATTTTCCTTGCAGCTTTTCTTTCTTTCCTTTTTGATGGGTAAGATATATAAAATAAACATATATTAATTTTAAAAAAAGGTGTGAATGATTCCTTTTTTTAATATATAGTGTTTAAAATTTGTTTTATGTGGTTTATAATGTATATTAAAAGATAAAACTCTATATAAGGAATTTTCCATATAATGAATTTTTTCCTGGATTTAGCGACTTCGTTATATAGGGGTCTGACTGTATATCACAACTAGTTCGTAGATGTGTTCGTCCAATGTGTATATCACTGTCTAATTATTTATAAATAAAATTACAGTTTTTATAGGATTCTTTTTGATGGTCACAGTGACCAAACGACAGTGGTCGGGTATCATCCAATGGAGGATGGCACATTTGGGTCTATGTTACACTCCTATAGAGTGGAATAATGGGCGCTACTGTGCATTAAATAGTAGTATTTGTCAAAAGGTGAAATCGAATCCTGATGCTGCTGAAAACCGCTGTATTGGCTTAAGACAAGTGTCTTTCTTTTCGCACGACAGGATTCAAATTTACGAGGTTCGCCGACAATAACTAGCAAGAAGCAGAAGAATTAACAGTAAGCAGAAGCGTCATTCAAACAAATGATATATTTGAATTTACATTTTATAACTAATTGTGTTAGTTTTATTTGTATTTTTGTCTGTTTTTCTACGAACTAAACATATTTCTCTTGTACAATTTATACGAGGGTGAATCGGAAAGTAAGTTTCCCCTGTCAACTGTGGTCAGAGTTGTGTATGAAAGTCAAAACATAGGATGAGACATTAAAGATAAGGTTTAACTTTATTCTTCCACTTAACTACCAAGTACATGAGGCATTTGTCATACCGCTTGATAAGCTTCAAAAAGCCGTCCAGGGAAAATTCAGGGCTTTACATCTTCTGAGCTCGCTTATGTTCGATTCCAAGTTCTTCCGCTACTCCATCGATGGTGATACGCCGGTTCGCCCTTTGGTGCCCTGACCCCGGCACACATGGAACAACGTACGCCGGTCTGCTTGGACTATTCGTGCATTACCAAGAGGATGGCAATAACTTTCTGTTTCAGATTGAGACGAGGGATGAATCATGGGTATTCCATTTCACTCTAGAAGCGAAGATCACATCAATGGAGTGGAAAAATCCGTCACTATCTGTCCGAAAGAAGTTCAAGACAACTCCCTCTGCAGGTAAAGTGCTCCTCAAAATTTTCTGGGATTCCCAAGGAGTTTTGTTGCTGGACTTTTTAAAGGCTAGAACCATCAACACTACGTGGTACTGTGACATCATGGCAAAACGAAAGAGGCTATTCCAGTGTTTCTCAAACTGTGGGGCGCGCCCCCCTGTGGGGCACGATAACCCTTCAAGGGGGGCGCGAGCATATCAAAAATAAAAGGATAAAAAAAATTAACTTACTGGAATGAAGTAAAACAAAATACTTTCTGATAAAATAAAAAAATACAGATTTACATTGATATGATTTATATGTATCATCTATATGTATGATTAATTGGCCAAGATTTATTTTTATGAGTGTACTGAAACATATAATACAAAAATCGTTAATTCTGGAAAAACTGCTTATTTGTTACCGATGACCTTGACAGAGATTCCTACAATAAGTCTGTCTTAATGGGAACTAAAATGATTTGATCACATATCTCCTTTTTTGGCAGTGGTAAACATTTTTTTAGAATCTTTAGGTACTCTTGTTTAGATCAAGTTCCCGGCGAGACCACTTTTGTTCAAAAATATTTTCTTGAACATGCTGCATTTTCCCCAATGAATAACTTAGTGATTTTAATTGTGATGTAAATGAGCAGAATATAAAAAAAGAACCGAGCATCTGCGATCTCTCTGAAAGGAAATTGAAGCTGATCAAACAAGAGAAACACTTGCTGAAATAATGCATATTAATCATGTTAGCTAAAGTAAATTTGAGAAAAGCAATAAACATGAAAAGAAAGAAAATTTTTCAATAGCTACATTAAGAACTTTATCAAGAGAATATGAAGCCATAAGTGTACCGCAAAATGCACTTCACCCTGTCAAAAAGACACAAGCAAGAAAAAGTTCAACAGGATATTTGTCGATCATCAAAGGACATTAAAATTACAATAATGTGATCAAAATGTGACAGTTTTGCTTGCAAATAACTTTCCTGTAATGTTAGCGAAACGTGTCTGTGATTTGTGTCCTTTATTAAGGTCACGCACACATTTGTAACAATTTAGTTCAGTTTTATTGGATATTTTTTCAAATTATGAAAGACAAATTGAAAAATCCTTGAAATAGGTAAGTATATTTTCTCTTAGTTAAATTATTCACTAAAATAGTGATTTTTATCTAGTATATTGAAAATAATTATAAAAAAAGAATTGGGGTGCATCACTCCCCGTGACCATTAACGTTAGTATTGAGTGCACACCTGATCCCGGGCTTTCTCGCTTTAAATATTAAAAAAATAACACAATTGTTATTCATTAGAATTTTATATTCTTTTTTTATTACTTAACATTTATTCTAAATGCTAATTCTGCGAGGCTTAAAATTACAGTTCGTTCAAAACCGTTTATGATATGAGTATTCGTTTCAATAAATCATTTTACATTTTTGTATACATTGTCATGCACTTGGTTTTACTCTCCTTACAATTAAGCTATTATATCAAGAATAATATACTATCATTTTTTAAAAAAATAAACTCGTGTTAAGAGTGGGTATTTCAGTCAGTATAAGAACAAGTTTATTAATTATTAATGACTTCCATAGGCTTGTCTTGCAGAGCTAAGTTTTTCAAAGGAAGGCAAAAAATTAGAAACTGACACTCTGAGTTATTTTTTGATATTTAGCTCAGATCTATATTTTGTCTTCAAAGTAGCCATCGCAGAAAATCCGGATTCACAAAGGTATGATGTTAAAAATGGTAATAGTATACGAAATGCTTTTGTTTTCAGTGCAGAAAATTCAGCATCCACCTCTATCCAGAATTCAAAGAGTGATTTATTACAAAATTGCCCTTTAATTTCGTCACTGGATGTGAAATCTATGAAGATATCTTTTTCGGCAGTTGAGAGCTCTTCTGAAGTATTTTGAAATGGATCCCTAACCCATTCGTAACTTGCTATCTATTTGCCCTCGTCTGTGCACTTGTTGATGCTTTATTATCGTCGAATGCTCGCGGCGATTTAAAAATATATCTATGATTTTGTTTTAATCCACTGCCGTAAATACTTAATACCGTGAATTACAATTAACGCGTGAATTATGAAATGTACATTCAAGAGAGATTCGGTAGCTAATCGATTCGGCCAAGACTGACTGGAATTGTACGAGGTACAGCATTTTTACATGTTTTGTACAGACGTCCGTTAGGTTGCCTAGACTCACGTGAACGTTCGCGAGAATGCCAGATGTAATGGATATGATAAGGAGCAAACACATAGATAAGGCTATTTTTAATGATATTTGTACTTTTAGAAATGGATCTTGAAGGAAATAAATCTTTAATTAAATATTATTTCTCAATCTGTTTCAATTTAAAAATTAGAGAAAGAAAAATAACATAACCTGTTATTTAAAAAAGTAATTTACTTAAAATATATATTACTTAAGAAGAGTAACATATAAAAAATTTAATACTTATTTTATTAATTTGTACGGTTTATAATTAAGATCATATTAGAGCTTTAGCGTCAAAGTACAATCTTATTGCATTCAATATATTATTATTATTAATAATTGGGTCGCCAATATTGAAAGTCTGAGAAGCACAGAAATAATGTTTTATTTTCTTATAAATGAACTCGTGCAAAGAGCGGGTACTTCAGCCTGTATACTTTTAATGTTACAGTGTGTTGTGTGCTGCACAGAGTATTTTATAACTAATTAATTAATACTGAATTAAGAACAAGTTTAATAAGTATTAGCGACTTCCATGGGCTTGTCTTGTAGAGCAAAGTTTTTCAAAGTTTTTTAGAAATTGACCCTCTGAGTTCTTTTTCTATATTTAGCTGATATCTATATTTTGTCTTCTAAGCAACCACTGCATTTTGCAATATGTTCCAATTTAAAAGTTAGAGGAAGGAAAAATAACATAATAATAATTCTATTACTTATTATTATTATTATTATTATTTTTTTGCTTAAAAGTAACATATACAAAATTTAATACTTATGTTATTAATTTCTACGGTTTATAATTAAGATCGCGTATTGTAGCTTTAGCGTCAAAGTGCATTATTATTGCATTCAGTAATTTATTAATGTATAAGGGGGGCGCGATAAAAATTGTGATTGAAAAGGGGGACGCCAGTATTGAAAGTTTGAGAAGCACTGGGCTATTCGGAAACAGAGAACTGGACTTCATAGATTTGGCGTTCTGTTGCTGGTTGGCAATACAAGACGACACTCGGTGACAGCAACGCAAAACAATAGTGCAACTCTTAGTTAAGAGCGCCTACGCCATCCGCTATACAGTTCTGATCTCTCACCAAGTAACTTTCATCTGTTTCCGTATTTGAAGAAGAATTTCGCCGGAAGGGGTTTGGAAGCAATGCTGAAGGCAAATAAGCCGTTAAACGCTTCTTACACATGCAAAGCCCTGATTTTTTCCTGAGGGACTTTTTGAAGCTTATCAAACTGTATGACAAATGTCTCAATGTACTTGGTTTTTATGTGGAAAAATAAAGTTATGTCTTATTTTTAATACCTCATTCTATCTTTTGACTTTCATATACACAACTCTAACCACAATCGTTAGGGGAAACTTACTTTCCGACTCACCCTCGTATTTTCAAGAAAAATTGTAAGGCGATTTTTTTGTGTGTGGATCGTTATTTGCTATAATCCTTATTTGAAAATTTAAATTAAAATCTGTCTCCTCCTATAGGAAAAAGATATGTGCACAAAACAAAGGCTGAAGGTGGGGTGTTGATCGGAGGAACCAGTTGGTAGGCTTAAAACTTTTAGGGTGAGCTGCGTACTCAGCGGCATTTGATTCACAGCCCTGGTGTAGTTTCGTTAAATATTCGATAATTTAAGCCCATTAAGAGCTCATTCACTGCAATGCAATAAACAAAGAGTAGAGAAGATACATCGATACAAAGACCTGTACGCCCTCACGTAAAGGCATTCAATTGAATACATCTTCCCTGATCACACTCTTTTTATGGAAATAAGTTTTTAATCATATTGGGACATGAAATATTCATCACAATTATTTCACGATGTTTCTCCCGTTTTTGTGGTGTGGAAGTTTAGAGAGAGAGGTTGCCAGTTCAGGTATCATCCTCGTCATTTGACCATGTTCATAATTACGTCATCCGTCGCCAGTAGTCTTCGTGTTGCGTTGTAGTGCAATGCTAATAAACACACACTCCAGTGGCGTAACGGAGAACATTAGGGCCCCTCTACGAGGCCGCGGTAACTGCGTGGTCAAGGGATCGGATCGTGGCTGGCCTTGTCACGAGTTCGATCCCAGTACCACAAAAGACCCAACGTGTAGGGGAGCGATCCATGTTAAATCTGTCGATAGCTCAAATGTCCTCCCTTTGGTGAGGTAGTTAGGAGGGGGTGTCAGCTCAGATGTCGTCCACGTCACTTGACCATGGTTCAAAATGACGTGGTCCGTCGCCAAAAGCCTTTATGTAGCTGAACAGTGCGAGGTTAATATTCACTCACTCAGGTCCCCTCTTACAAAATCAGGTTTAGGGCCCCAAGACCAAATACGTACTTAGCGTGAGTCAAGCTTTGGGCCCCCTACAGTCCCTGAGCCTCCGCAATGCGGGGGTGTACGTTACGCCACTGACTCACTCCAAAGTGTGACGTAGAAGTTCGGAAAGCAAGATTCCAGCTTATGTTGTGTCCTCGTGGTTAGGAACAGCAACGGTGACATTTTGTGTCCACATCCAAATCAAGAGAGCAGCATTTGTGTTGATCCTGCTTTTATACCCCTCACTCAAAGTGTTTTCTATCGTTAAAAAGGCCACCGAAAGTTATGCGATGGATATCACGTGTCCATTAAGTCATCAATCGCTGGAACAGTTTTTTCGAATACATCCCCATTAATGTTTGTAGACTACATATACAACAATATATATATAAATACAAAAACTGAATCCCTCTCTCTCTCAAATGTTTCTTCTAATTTAATTAGGTTTGCTTTAATGGCCATTAGGGAAACCTTTCTAATAATTAGGCATCCGTCGTGACGTGCGTCTTCCGCCGATGAAATGTGAAGTTATGTTTTTATGGACCCATTCTTTGAAAGGTTATTGTTGATACTTACGATTCTACGTATGAGACAATTGCTCTCTTTCTTAGACAAGACACAAAAGGAGTGTTGGACCTCATTATTTCGTACGAAAAAATTATAGGATTGCTGTGTATAACTAAATAAAAAAAAAAGTATGTGTGTACTTATGTATGTCTAAAAATATTGTCAGAGCAAGTTGTGTCAAGGACGAAAGGCGGTCACGAGGAAATTTGAACGATACTAACCTTCAGTCAATCAGACCATTCAAACCTGAGATAATCACGATTTAAATAAATTTAAGCACCCCCGCTCAGGAACATTAGGACCAATAATATGGGGAGGGGTTCGAAGGCGGGAATGATCTGTCCCGTTCTGCATATTTCTAGACAAAGCATTTTCGTATCCGTTCCTACGGAACGCAAAGCAAAAGTTCACTGACGCGGGGTATAGCTCAGTGGTAGAGCATTCGACTGCAGATCGCGAGGTCCCCGGTTCAGACCCCGATGCTTCCTTCTTCAGGGAAATGAAGACAAATATTGTTTTGAGAAATTCGAAGGCGGAAATGGTCTGTCCCATTCTGCATATTTCTAGATAAAGCATTTTAGTATTTGTTCCTACGGAACAAAAAGCAAAGGTTCGCTGACACGGGTGTATAGCTCTGTGGTAGAGGATTCGACTGCAGATCGGGAGGTCCCCGGTTTAAACCCAGGTGTCTCCTTTTTCTGGGAAGTGAAGAGAAATATTTTTCTGAGAATTTCGAAGGCGGGAATGTGTGATTTGTCCCGTTCTGTATATTTCTTGACAAAGGATTTTCGCGCGCATCCGTGACGGGGTGCACGCGCATTGTAAAAATTTACCCTCATCCTATTTCTTTAACGCCCCAAAGTGGCCGCAGTAGCCGAGTGGTATAGGTATCGGACCGTGGCTTGCCTTGTCACGAGTTCGAGCCCAGTACCACTAAAGACCCGCCGTGTAGGGCAGCGATGCACGTTAAATCTGTCGAGAGCTGAAACGTCCTCCCGTTGGTGTGGTGTGGTAGTTAGGAGAGGGTGGTGCCAGCTCAGGTGTCGTCCACGTCACTTGACCATTGTTTAGAATTACGTGGTCCGTCGCCAAAAGCCCTCGTGTTGCTGAACAGTGCGACGTTAATATTCAATCTAACGCCCCAAAAGAAGTATAACTTCAAAAATCAAAGAGAATTCCTACTTAATTAATTCTGCCAATTCCTACTTAAATCAACAAAGAAAATTTTTATTTTAGTTGCTTTTTATCAAATAATTACAATTAATATAAATATGTTTATGCATAGGACAGAATCACAACATTAAGTGGCAAAATAGAAAGCGTTTTCCTTACAATTTTGCAACCTCCCGTTGGTGTAGTGAATAAGTTAGGACAGGGAGGCTCCAAATCAGGTATCGTTCTCATCATTTGATGATGTTTCGAAATTACGCTGTCCGTAATTTCCTGTCTCCTTGCAGCTTTATAGTGTCTTATTATATATAACTCTGAATGGCATTAAAATGTTTATAGATGCGTGAGAAATTCTACGTTCTGTTCATGAAAATTAGCAACCTAAAATTTGGAGACGTTCTTTCTTAAATCTGTTGATATGTGTGGACGCGTTATATTCCTTCACCTTCATTACAGGTGTTTTTTCTCATACACGAAAAGTGCTTCACACAATTTTCTTAAAAAAAAACTATTTAATTTTGCAAAAAATTATAATAGCAAGTATAAAATTATTTCGTAGAACCCGGGATAATAAACTATAGAATATTCACAATTTAGTAGGCAACACATATGAAGAAAAGAAAAAACGTTTGAATATTATTTTGTTATACTATATTTAAAGTTTATACAAAAAAAAAATTATTATACATAAATAAAATTGTCACTTTTAATGACTGGAATGAGCGTTAGATATTTCTGGTTGTAAAAACTTCATTTTTAAAGTTCACGAATCCATTTTGTATACATGTTTTATTTTAGATTCGTTTTATTGTGACTCGTGGAACCCCAGGGTTCTGTGGAACACGTTTTGAAGATCGGATCACTGCCCTATAGTAGTGGTCCTCAACCCCAGGGCTGGACCGTGGATCCAATAGTACGGGGATACACAAGGGACATTAAATTACTTTTACCTTTATTTACTGAGGTGTATTTCTGGAAATATGTTTATATTTCATGTTAATTCACTTCTAATTTATTTTTTGATGTAACTGCTTTATTCTGAAGACATGTCTAAATTTATTTAAATTAAAATTATTAAATCAAAACAATCAACGTCCTCCTCTCTCATTGAGCTGCAGTAATATTATCAAATTTTGAGACAGGTCCGTTGTGTATAACGATCTCTAGACCCTTTCTGAAACTCTAGGTGGCAACGCGGACTGGTCCAAAGCACTGCGCATGCGTGAGTGCCACGCCAGCGGGAGTCAGTGATTACCTCTCTACGAGAAAGGTCGATTTTTGTGCTCCACCAGTGAGCGTAGATTTGGATTCAGCGATTACCTTTCGACGAGAGAGGTCAAGTTTTTTGTGCTCCATCCGTGAACGTAGTGTAGAGATTTGGAGAGAGCGATTTCCTCTTGACGAGAGAGATTTTTTTTTTTGCTCCACCAGCGTACGTAATTTTATTTGTGAAATCTACAAGCAAGTTTTGAGTCGAAGCTTTTGCATCTGCTGGATGCAGATGGGTTCGATGCTTTATTTCCCTGCAAATGTCGGAAATCGTATGATTTTTATTTAAAACGTGTAAATACTGTACAGTTTTCCTGTCTGTCCTGTGTGTTTGAAACTAACCAATCAAGTTTAATCCCTTGCATGGTTAGGACATTACAGCGGCAATAAAAAGATCGGGGCGCACTGCTTTAGATAATGCAGCAGATCACTTGCCCTTTCACAAGTCTCAAAGAGCAAGAATCGAAATTCAGAAGCAAAACTTTTCATACTATGGAACAGTGGGAAGAAAACACGATTTGACGGTCCATTGAATTATTGTCACTGCTAAAATTGAATAATTCAATCGACCAATCTAATACATTCAATGATTGTGTCTTCCTTGATAGGTTGAATGTGTTAAGTTGCACAACAAAGAAAAGTAATTGGCAACGGACCTTCTAACTTTGAACCTCGGGAAATGACATTCTCTTCTAGTTGGTATCCCATTGACCAAACTTCCACACCACTCCATCACCTTGACAGGTTTAAAATACATCGGCCCACTACACAGATGGTCTTGAATGTCATCAGGACTTGAATCTACTCTTTTTTCAGAACCAATTCCTGGCACATCCTCGACTGTTATCACTTGCCGATCACGGCTTCCCTTAAGGCTGTTTTCGGTTAATGTTAAAGAATAGGACCCGATTTTGGAACATTTTTTCAGATATAAGAGAAATGAAACATTAATATGATATTTTGGCTTCACTATCCTTTAGAGAGCAGCATTTTTTTTATCATACTTCCTATTTTTAATCGTGTGGATTCATTTTTTCTGGTATAAAATGTGTTTCGCCTTTTTTCTCCTATACCGTAATGTTAAATGGGCTTCGCCTTCACGTATTAAGACAAAAAAGAAAGTATTCACGGAATATTTTGAAAATTTTAAAAACACTCTATTGTTAACAGAGCTACGAGTTATAATATGGGAAATTTCCATGGAAATTGGGTTATTTTTCTGTATGAAAATGTCATTCGCGTTTAGTTAGAGCTCTCGTACTTTTACCGAAGACAGCCTTAAACTCGCAAAATAGAGACAAAGCAAGAACACTGGTTAAATTCTGGTAAGCAAAAGTTTTGCAATGTTTATTATATTTTTAAGAATATTAATCATTTCGAATTAAATTAGAATTCATCAAATTTCAACTTGAGATTTAATCTTACAAATTGCGAAAATAAGTAATTCATTTTATAAATTTTTTAAAATTATTTGAAAAAATAAGATTTTTGTTTTTAAGAAATATTTAAAAGAATGATTTTAAATTTAATTATTATTTAGTTATATATAAGAATTTGTAAATGAAATTTTATATTGAAATTTCTGCTTACTTTTTGATAAATACTACTTGAAAATGTTCTTTTAACAATAAGATTTAAGAAAATATCTCATTGATAATTAAAAGAAATGTTTTAATAATGAACGATTCCTAATGTATTTATAGGGGAAAAAATTAGTGTTATGTAATAGAACCAATTGTTTACTGAGCAGAGACTACAACCCATGACACACATACGACATATGGAACTATCTGCCCTACTCTACACTGTTGTCAATTTTTGAGTGGTTGGAGGTTGATAAATTTGTCCTTGACAAACATCTTCAGAATTATTGACATATAAAGAATTACGAAAAAAATCTGAAATCTAATAATTATTTCAATAATAAATAATAATTTTAATAATAAATTAATAATAATTTTAATAATAAATTAATAATAATTTTAATAATAAATTAATAATAATTTTAATAATAAATTAATAATCATTTCAATCATAAATTAATAATCATTTCAATCATAAATTAATAATCATTTCAATAATAAATTAATAATCATTTCAATAATAAATTAAGAATCATTTCAATAATAAATTAAGAATCATTTCAATAATAAATTAAGAATCATTTCAATAATAAATTAAGAATCATTTCAATAATAAATTAAGAATCATTTCAATAATAAATTAAGAATCATTTCAATAATAAATTAAGAATCATTTCAATAATAAATTAAAAATTATTTCAATAATAAATTAATAATTTTAATAATAATTCTTATTAATTAATTTTAATTATTAATTTATTTTAAAATAATTTTAAATAATAATAATTATTATTAATTTATTATTGTAAATATTATTTATTAATATAAAAATATATTTATGAAATTTAATATAAATATTTATAGTAACAGTATTTTTTTTTACTCTATAAAATACAAAATAATTACATAAAATATCATTAAATATTTAATAAACCTTTCATAAATAAGTTTATTTAATTTTAAAAATAATTAAATGAACTCTGAAAAAAAAATTGACCGATGAATTGAATCCAGACCTCGGGTCAAAGTAACAGACTTGTGGCCGGCATGTCATGAGTTTGACATGAGACCCGCCGGGCAGAGGAAGCCGATGCACGTTAAATATGTCGAGGCTCAAATGTCCCTCCATTGGTGTGATGTGGAAGTTAAGAGAGGAGAGTGTCAGCTCAAGTATCGTCCTCGTCACTTTACCATGGATCAAAATGACGAAGTCCGTCACCCAAAGTCCTTGTGTAGCTGAATAGTGCCACATTAAAATTCCACTCTCTCTAACTCTACATGTACTATCGCAGGAATTGAATTGTTTCAAAACTGCGTGATATGCTGGATCCCATTGATAGATTGGTTTCGCACGCTACAGCTATTGTGCCGGTCCTTGTACTAGAACATGTAATATATTTAGAAAATGATACCAATACCTTATGCAAACAAAAATCGATTCTATGCATAATAATGTTCTGATTTATTTTTTTACTTAGAACTCAATATAGAAGAGAATCTTTTTATTCTAAGAAGTAAATCTTTTTATTCTAAGAAGTAAATCTTTGTTTGGAAATTATTAAGTGAAACGATCGAAAATGATGTCACTTTGCGTGATTAATCATTTTAGTAGGTCATAATTTCGTTCATCCTATAATTTCTCAACCCGATATAATCGGGTGGCAACATAATCGTTTTGATGTTCGCATGAATAATTCCTATTCATTGGGAAATCATTACACGGGAAATAAGTAATAAAATATCTTATTAAATACTAACAGAGTAAAAAACATTAGATTCATTGTAACGTTTTCCGTTCTAAGAATCGATTGTTTAAATGGAACACTATCTACAAAACAATCTGTGATCAGTCGAAAAGTTTATAAAGCCGTAACGCAACCTATATAATTAATTCTAATTAAAACTCTTCTATTTTTTTCATTCGTATTGAAGACTTTTTAGACTTCGAGCACTGAAGAAAAAATCATAATTTAAAACTCATTAAGTTTTAATTTTTGTTCTATTTACTTGCTGATATTCTATCAAGAGAAGTTTTATAATCAGGAGAAATAACGATCAATTAATTCTTGCGCCATGAATTCCTACATTCACCCCGTTCCAGTAATTATTTCCGGTTCTTCAACCATTTTATAGGTACTTACAAACTATTTCAATCCTGCAATCTTTCGGGGTTGCGGTAGCCCAGTGGTCAAGGTATGGCATCATGGCAGGCATGTCCTGAATACGAGTCAAGTACCACTAAGGAACCGCCGTGTAGGGCAGCGATGCACGTTAAATCTCACGAGAGCTCAAACGTCCTCCCGTTGGTGTGATGTGGTAGTTAGGAGAGGGGTGGTGCCAGCTCAGGGGTCATCCTCGTCACTTGACCATGGTTCGAAATGACGAGGTCCGTCGCCAAAAAGCCCTCGTGTAGCTGAACAGTGTGACGTTAATATTCACTCTCTCACTCACACGCCGTAAACTATTTAGGTTCTCAACTTTTAAAAACAGATATGGGCTTCAAAGTGGGGTTGAAATTTCAACTAATTGAGTACGAATAAACTTTATTACATGTTAATATCAAAGCTGAAATCGTTTCAGGAATGTTCAATGATATTTTTTGTGACCTTGGTAACCGAAAAATCCTAGTCGCGAACAGCTTTGTCAAATTACGGGTTCGAGTCCCAGAGTCAATGAAGACCCGCCATGTACAGGAACTGATGCTCGTTAAATCTGTCGAGTCTAGAAATCTTCCATCTGGCGTGGTGTGGAAGTTTGGAGAGGTGGTTGTCAGCTGATCTTGGTTCAAAATTACGAAGTCCGTGGCCTTCATGTTGCTTCAGTGTGTGGCCTTAATAAAAACTCCCCCTGCCATCTTTCAAGAGAACTCGCCCAATTGGCAACTCCGATTGAACGTGGGTGGTAGACGCGTAATTGGCAACCCTGCGCTTAGCTTCATATTTCTCCACTTGCCCCCGCCCCTCCTAGCCTAAATGTTCGCTGATATAACAAGCTTGAATACTAAAATATGAACGTGGGATTTTATGGAGAGTAAAATTTTCTATTAAATCCATAATAATAATACATGTAATAAAAAATGATAACAATAATATATAATAATAAAATAATATATAAAAAATAATATAATAATAATATGTTTTTTAACAATAAAATAAAAATATATTCTAAAATTGATGATAATTTTTTTTAAAAAATTAGTTTTTTTTATTATTATTTATTTATAATTACTTATTCTTTTTACGTAGGTATTTTTGACAATGCGCTCCCTATTCCAGCCAGCGTATTTCGTTTTAAAAATTTGTGTGGCTTTATTCAGTAGTTGCGATAGTGACACCAATAGGGTTGCGATACTATTGAAGTAGCATTTTACAAGTTATTCAAAAGAATTGTGTACAGAGCAGTCTACAGTAGTAGTAGTATAGTGAGAAAGTAGCTTACAGAGTATTACTTCTCTACAAATAGTATATTTTTTCAGAGCGCAAATATATAAACTTACATATTTCGTTCCTAGGAACTTCGAAAACTTTGGTAAATCCTCTGATGAACGTGGCCACAGAGTACGAGTGGTCAGTGTCATTTCTATCAAATCGTAGTGCCATTAAGACTTGCGATGAGGGGTCGATGCATATTAAATCCTCTGAGGCTGAGCGCATGACGTGGAAGTGCGCTATCTCAGGTTTGGTCCTTCGTAAGCCTGCCTCTTGTTGTTGATTGATTTTGATTTTCGTCACTCTGTGAAGCTACAGATCGTGTCACTTAGAACCCCAGTCGAATGACGAGGATAACACCCGAGCTGGTATTCTTCTCTAAAGGGACATCTCTGAATCACGACAACTCATGGCTGTAGTACCATGAGTTTAAGTTCAGTGCCGTTGAAGACCCTACTTGAAGAGTTAGCCACTGCACGTTAAATCTGTGGAAGTTCAAACAATCTCCCGTTGGAAGTTAGGAAATGTAGGTTCAAGCTCAGCTGTCGTCCTCGTCTTCTGACCATGACACTAAAGGACGAGGTCCATCGCCAATGGACCTCGTGCAGCTTTACACTGCGGTGTTAATACAACTCTTCCCCCTCAGTGAGACACGGCAGAATGAACGTGAATCAGCCCCTCTACTCGGCGGATCTTCAGTGGTTGTAAGCTTTGAATCCGTGACACGAAATTATTGACCACAATGAACTAATTAAAATTTTTAAAAAAT
This sequence comes from Trichonephila inaurata madagascariensis, assembly GCA_019973955.1. Lineage (NCBI taxonomy): Eukaryota > Metazoa > Arthropoda > Arachnida > Araneae > Nephilidae > Trichonephila > Trichonephila inaurata. Next base: position 53,058 of record BMAV01015220.1, read on the forward strand.
AATAAATGTGAGTGGCAAAGTAGTATAATGAGTTTAATCCGTACTTTATATGTATTTAAATTTCGCAACTTTTTATTCAATGCATGTTCATTAATCTAAAGAAAAGCATGACAGTTAATTTATCATGTCTTTTCCTTTAACCGCTTCTCTGAGAAGAGTTTTTATTGTGTGTAAAACTAGAAATAATACTTTATTTATTTTCTTCTTTTGCAAACTTTCGAAACCTTTTCGGGAAATGGACATAAAATCGCTGCAAAAATGGAAATGACACATGAGATTGAAATTACATAAAATGAAGGAATGAGAAAGACAAATGTGTGTGGACATTCTTACAAAATGTTTGCCATACCTGAACTGGTTGAGTAAGTGATCGGATGAAAAAAAATTGAGACATCATCGAAGCGACATTTTTTTTCTTTAAAACAACGTGTCGATTTATGGATCAATTTTTAATTGTATCAAGTACGCCAGAAAAAAAAATAATTTACTTCAAATTAACATTTGTGTTTGTGTGCGAAGCAGAACTAAACAAATAAAGAGGATTCTGTGCGACGAATAAACAATTAAAAACAATTGAACAGTTAAAATCAATTTATTTACTTTTTTAAATCCTATCCCCCCAAAAAACACTTAAAGTAAAACTTTTTATAGCACCCACATTATTTACATTTAACTATTTTTGATGTGTTCATTTTTTTATTCAATAATAAAAAGAAATTGTGGAAAATATTTTTATTATTTTTTTTTATTTACTATACTATCACTACAAATGGTGCCTTTTAATGTATCGCTAAGCTACTTTTCCTAATAAGAGATTCCACAATTTGAAAAATATATGTACAGTGGCGCACACAAGGTGTGGGGGGGGCCCTGGGGTCACCCCCCCAAACCTTTTGTTTTTTTTCCGTTTGGGTTTATAATTCAAGTATATAATACGAAAAATTTAATTAAATATTTGTTTTAATGATTAATTTTTTAATTAATGCAATTATTTATTCAATAATTATTTTTTTTACTGTGTTTTTTTCCCTGAAAATCGACAAAATCAAAAAAATCATGATACAAGAAAAGGGGAACTTTCAACCCCGACCCTCCCCCGAAAAATTCCTTGTTGCTACTTTTATATATATATATATATTTAAATCGATTAATCTATTCTTCTACATTTCTTTTCATCCTGTTCATTGCTTTTAAAATGTTCATATAAATTTAAAATATAAAGGGGGAAAAAACATTTTTAAATGATTGCAAGTGTTGCACTTGCAATGTCCAATGTTGTTTATTGCAAGTGAATTTTCACTAACATCAATTTTAAAAAAAAATGACAAACTTTTGAACATAATCCAATAATTTCTTTTACAATTTTCAAAAAAAAAAAAAGATTAATTATGAATTTTTTTTAAGTTGTGATATGTATGTAATTGCGCTTTTTTTCAATTAAAATTTAATTTGTTTTTAATTACTGTACATCTGTCACATTGAACTCCAATTTGAAAATAAACTATTTAAATTAATAGAAACTGTTGTCGAAAGTTGTCAAACAAATGCATTTTTTTTCCCGTTAAATTTTTTTAAAAGGGTTTTTTTAAAAAAGAAAAAATATATATATATATATTGGCACTTTTATGGTCTTTGTCTCTTGCTGCCATCTGCTGTTGAAATATTGAAGTAATTTAATTCTAGTTATTTTTTAATAGAAGACGGAAGAACAAGTTGCAGATTATGCTGCCATCTGTAGGATAAGTATTGAACAAAAATGCTAAGCAATTTTTGATATGAGAAAATTTTGTTCCAGATGTGAATGACAAAGTAATGAGTACAATAATTTCAATTACCAACATATTTTTTGAATTTCAGTTTTAAGGTAAACGAAAATTCAGCTTCGAAGGTAAAGTGATCAAAAAAGTAATTTCAGGATGTAAAACTTTTTTTGCTAATCGTGTTTTAAAATGAGTGGCAGGATAATAATAAATATTGCCGTTTATATTGACTTCTGTCAGCGCTTAAGGTATCCGACTACTTGCAACAACTTTTTTTTAAAAAATAGAGATATGAAAATTTTTCTGTGGTCTTAGATTAATTTAGCAAATTTTAAGAAAAACAAAGCTAAAATCAAGTGGGGAAAAATAAATTATTTCAGAAATAGGAAAAAATTGGTAAAAATTTCCAAAAAATTACATAACCCTGTTACAAAAAGTTTAAGAACAATTTTTCAATTTTGATGAGATGCTTTTTTGAAATGACCTTCAAGATGCAAAATTTTTTTTAACTCTTACACCAACTCGATCACTTATTTAGTATTTGAAATTGCTTAAAAAAGCAGTGATTCTATTCACATAATGGACTGTAAATTTTTTAATAAATCAGAGATTGATATATCTGATAGTTAAAACATTTCTACTATTACACAAAACATACACAAAAAGTTTCAGTTAATTATTCTTCAAACTTTTCGAGCCTCGTGCCCTTTTGAGTTGAACGAAAGAAAAAAACACATTTTTCGAGTCAAACGCATTTTAAAGTTTGACATCTCGTTAAAAGTAAGAGCATCTGCTTTTACTATAAACCACTTGTTGTTTCTGTTCTAGTGCATAGATTCCCAACCCTTTTTGAACTGGCGCCCCTTTTCTGGTGAATTCTTCGATACTTCTCACTCCAGAGAAATAAGAGTGTACAAAATACATGGCGAAAACAAGAATTAAATTTTAAATATACTCTATAACTTTTTTTTTTTCTTCTTTTTCTAAGGCCCTCAATTTTTTTACTTACAAATCTGAAATAGCTCTATTGCCAAAGAATATATTTAAATGTGTAATAGTATATATATTTTTTGTAGTTAGGATATTGTTGGGATTGAAACGCTACTGAATTTCTTCTTTATTTAAAAGAGAGGAATAAAAGTTGTAGCTTACCTTATTTAAGGACTGACAGGGGTTTTGTGATAATGCGAAATAATCTTTTACAAACTATTGCTTTCTAGATAAATAAATGGACAGTTTCATCCTTTAAAGAATCGCTCGTTAATTACTAGTTAAAATTTTTAATTATATTTCTTGGATAATATATGAAATGAAATGCAGTGGACGAAGCATTTTTCTCATTGCTCCTTGACTGCTTGAAAAGTATTTTTGTGTTAATATTTAAAGACATAAAATTTTTAACTTAACTAATGAGAAGGGGTTGAATTGGATGTATTTTAAGGAATTTGTTAATATCAGGCTCGATTTTCCTTTTTGGTTACTAATATTGCTACAGCATTTAATCCCCATTCTGCTAAATAGGAATGACATCAGAAATGTTGAACAATCAACATAACCCTGGGTACAGTTGCGAAATCAACTTCTGCAACCAAAATTCTTGGTAGCTGTCCTCGAATTTAATTTTTAATTTCTTATTTGTCGTCATTTCTATTAGTTCTTCTAACTGGGATGAACCTTTAAATTTTAAATACATACAGTCAACATAAGGTAATCAGTATTTACTTTTGTTAGTACATAATCACGGTGTGTTTTTTAGTCTTTCTCCACTTTTTTGGTTAATCTGCCCACATAACCCTCCATACCATCTCAACACCCCCTAATTTAGTCTGGATCTTTTACTGTCCCCCTGAAAGTCTTAAATACCTACTAGGGGGCGTTATCGCGTCCACGTTGAGAACCTATATTCTAGCGCAGTGTTTCCCAACCTCTTTATCGCCCCGGACCGGTTAACGTTTGATAATTTTACCGCGGCCGCTGAGTGGGAGGAAGTTGATTGCTTATATTTTAGATTGTTTTATTTTAATAATTTTATTTTAATTGTGTGTGTGTGTATTTAAACGTGCCTTCAGAATAAAATATAGCTGCACCAAAAATGAAAATAAAGTGATTTAACAAGGAATATAAGGTGATTTTCATAAAAAGTAGTCAAAAACCCAAGAAAAATATGCCGCAGTCAATAAAATGAAAATAATTTAATGTATTTGATCCACGGACTGGTACCGGTACCCAGACCGAGGGTTGGAGATCACTGTTCTAGTGAATGGAAAATAAAAAGCTGGGTATTTTTACAAAGCTCATAAGACAAGTCTATAAAATAAAAGCACAAAATAAATTGTCAATTTTTGAAAAAGTTCACGATTTTAGTGTAGTTGGATACATTAAGATTATTGAAGAGGATTTTAGAATGTCACACCATTTATTAGATATTTAATCACATATTTATTCGATTATTTCATAATAGTATGTATATAACAGTGATCTTAAAATTATGCATACTTAAGGACTTTTTTTTGAGTGATCCATTTGCACGAAATTTGATTTATGTAAGAAAATTAAAAAAAAAGAAAGAGTTTTTTATTTTCTATTTTTGTTATGCCATTGCATTGAAAATAATGCAGACGTTTTAAAATAAAACAGATCTTCTCTGTTTGTTCAATTTGGCACAATTATATAGCTATATGTATAGTTAATGGTTATAGATATATATAAAAACTGTGCAGCACACATTCATAATTCATAAAAACATCTATTTCTGTTTTAGATCATAGAAGTTGTATATTTACGTTTGTATAAATCCAATAGCAAATAATTCTCCTATGTGTCTCTGTTGCAAAAACATTAAACAAACGTTTTATCATAGTCTACATTCAAGCTGAAATACATTTTGATTATTTTAACCCTTCAAGGGCGAATTTTTTTATTGTGAGGAAAAAAATGACTTTACAGTTGAACCTGTTTTTGTGCGGTAAATAGGAACCGCATAAAAAAAATCGCACAAAAAAAATTTTCAAAAATTTCATAAATTCTTACATATAACAAACTAATTCGTGGAAATGCTACAAAAAACTTTTTTTATGCGGTGGATAGGGACCGCATAAAAAATGTCGCATTTATAACATATGCCAATTATTTACGAAATTTATGTAAAATTGCTTCAAAAACAAAATAAACAGTTATATATTACACATACAAGCATTTTAAAAACATATAGTTTCTCATTGTATACACGGATAAGTTTTTAAAATGCACATACATAATTTATCGCTATTCATCGTAATCTAATGTCCCGTAATGAATAAGTTCAAAATCGCTTTCGTCCCTTGAAGATGCAATTTCAATTGATTTCTTGGCAGCATAAAGTAAGACATAAGTTTTTGTGACGAAGGACGGGGGGTTATAGTTGCTTGTAAATGTCACGATAACCAGCTATACATGATTGGAGTCCTTTTTGGAATTTAATATTCCTGGAATCTATTTTAAGAAAATGCTTTCCCAATTTGTTGGAAAGCTGGATCTCAGCATATTTTTATCCGCTCTGAAAGAATCTGGCTTCTTGTCCGTCTTCATAATTTATCAAATTATTGATAATGTCACTCTCATTGAAAGTTTCGTCTTCAATCAAGTGCGGGCTGCTGGAGCGTTGAGAGAAAGCAACTGAATGCGCATTGTCGGGAGACTGTTTATAACAAATGATGAATAGAGCGTCTTGAAGTGTCTACATTTCAGTGGCGTAACGTACAACCCCGCATCACGGGGAGGGTGGGCAGGACTCTAGGGGCTCAAGGCCTGACTTACGCTAAATACGTATTTACCCAATTTATAAAATATTAAATGCAAAACCTGACTTTCGGGGGTGGGGTCCTAACATTCTCCGTTACACCACTAGTAAGTAGATAGAAAACATTACAGTGGAGCCAAAGCCATTGAGTCCTGTCACGGGAAGGGGGGCAGGACTCTAGGGGCTCAATGCTTGACTAACGCTAAATACGTATTTACCCAATTTATAAAATATTAAAGGCGAAACTTTACTTTCAGGGGGGAAGGGGGTCCTAACATTCTCCGTTACGCCACTAGTAAGTAGATAGAAAACATTATACAGTGGCACCAAAGCCATTGAAATTCATACACCGCATAAAAAAAAATATCGCACATAGAAAATCACACAAAAATAAAATCTCACAAAAAAAATCGCACAAAAAGGAAATCGCATAAAAAAAGACCGCACACAGAAATGGTTTCGACTGTATTTTATGAACAAAAAAAAAGCAACAAACACATCATTTTGTCTTATATCGTTACTTTTGTGTTCATGATAGCGGAAATATATATTGCAACATAGTGGGATATATTTTTTCTCTATGAAAACTAAATTGTATGCCCATTTGTGTTGTCCTTACATCAAATGAATAAAAATACTTAACTTATTTTTGTTTCAAATTAACTCTCAAATTAAGATAAAAAATAAGATTAGAAATAAAATATTCTTTATCTAAGCGTTATAAAATTAATCACGGATTTCATTTTATTATAATTAAATGAGTTTCGATTTAAAGATTTAATATATCAAGTTGATGTATGTTTTAATTTTTGTAAATAAATGTTCATTCTAAGGAAATAAATGATTTTGCTTAATTGATAGATTTGATCATATATGCCTTAGGTAGTAGTGTGAATTCGATTGAGCATTGTACAAAAAATACTCACAATTTTATAGGGGTTATAAAATCGATAGAATTTATAAAAATATACCAACCAGAAAATCTGGCGTATAACGTGCACCTATACTTTAAAGCTGCATTTTTTAATGCTTATGTGTATTCGCCGTATAAAGCGCACTTCTTTTTTACGAAGAAACCGGAAATCTACGAGTGTAATGCTCTTATGTTTTGAGGTCAATTCTTAGAGGTATTATTTCAAACATTTGAAAGAAAAATAGTATACTTCTAGAACTACAGCCCTTTAAGTTCAGAAGATATGTCATTTCTTTTAAATAAACAGTATTTCGATAGACACTAACGGAAAGTAAAATTCCAACACCAAGAAAGACGCGTGTTAGGTAAATGAAGTTTGGTAAGCGTGTTTATACGAGGGCAATTCGGAAAGTAACCTCCGAATCGCCGTAAAAAACAAACCAAGACAGAGGGGATTTATTTACTTATCAAAGGTACAACTCTCCTCTATTTTTCAACATAGAGCGCTCCTTTGATATCCTTAGGTGACAACTGCAGCATCCTCCACCGCTAGAACTGACAGTCCCAGTAGTGTCACAACAAGAATGGAACTCCTTATCACAAAGTGACATTCGATTCCTGTACGACACAAAGCATGCACGCTTGCATTCAAAATTCTGGAGGTTCCATAGGCTATTCATGTAACAGCATTTTACATTTGAAGTGCATTTTCTTGAGCTTAAATTAACCTGTGATTTTAAGAACTTAATTAATTAAACATGTTAATTAGACAATTGCATTGTCCGAATTTCGCTACTCTACAATATTTTTTTCTTAGTGTTGGGATTTTTTCCCCATCAGTGTATGTAAATGTCTAAATTTGTGCATGCTCTAATCTCTATTTTTTAATTTTTAAAGCTTTCATTTTCATACTCGGCGTATAACGCACTCCCGTAAGTTTCGATCATTATTTGTGCTAAAAGTGCGCTTTATACACCGGATTTTAAGGTACATTATCTGTTTGTCAAAATTCCTAAAACGTAAATTCTTTTAAAAATGACCAACAAACTTTATCTGCTGAAAAAGATGAATTTATCAAGCAATACTCTGATTCGTACCGGACACATTTAAATCAAACGACGAATTCAGGTATTCAGAACTAGAATAGAGAATATATTATATGTGAGATTTGAATTTCACACATAAGCTATAACACTACACAGATTTCATATTACTCTCTTAATTTGCATCTCAAAATTAACTTCAATGTTAACAAATATTAATAAAGTTTGTAAAACTATAGAAAGTTTCAAAGCAAGCTGAATTTTAAACGAAATATTTTGATTTTGTTCGTATATATATATATATATATATATATATATATATATATATATATATATAGACCTGATTTGAATCAATAATACTTGTGATTATTGCTTGTAAGGGTACTTTAAAATATATTTTTACATGCTGTTCATTAGTTGCTGTATTTTGGCTAACAATTTGTCTTTAGAATGAGTCTTATGGCAACTTTGTTAAACTTAAGATGCTCCTAATATGTAGATACAGAATATAAGAATTGAATAACTTTTATCAGTGATATATATGTGCGATAATACATCGAGAATTTTTTTCCCCTTTGCTTCTCTAAAATCTAATACTGTGCTATAAAATTCAACAAAAAGTGTTCGATTAATCTTAGCATTATTCTTTGGAGTGATACAGCCGTGTAGGGCAGCGATGCAAGGTAAATCTGTCGAGAGCTGAAACGTCCTCCCGTTGGTGTGGTGTGGTAGTTAAGAGAGGGGGTGCTAGCTCAGGTGTCGTCCATGTTACTTGACCATGGCTCGAAATTACGTGGACCGTCGCCAAAAGCCCTCGTGTAGCTGAACAGTGCGACGTTAATATTCAATCAATCAATCTTGGAGTGACACAGAGTTGATTTCAAACCGTAGAGATTGTTCAATATTCTACAGTATCTCACTCTCACCTTCGTACAACGTAGTGACGAAAATTACTTCTTTTTAGCCAACACTCATGTTCACGATCAGCAATCCGTACGTGAAAAAAGTGCCGAAAATGGATACTATCAACTGTGGAGTGAATTTCGCGAGACTGCAAGCTGACATGTGTGGAAACTTCTTGTCCATCATCACTTTCACCAACAGCAGATTTTTCCAGTTCATTTCCGATTCACAAATAAGCCTATCACGCAACAACTGCAGACTCATGTTGCAGTTTTCAACCTGAGCGGGAATCCTCGACGCGCAAAGTATCATGCCAACAATGGAAATCGGAATCAAACTCATTTCTGGCACACTTTCCCACTTCAAAGGCGCTGACCAATGTTCTTTTCCGATCATGATACACACCGTTAGAACCACGAACATGTTTACGAATTGAGAACATAAAATAAAACATGTCGTCATCGACGTCGCATTGTGGAGCTGATGGGCCAGTTTGAAGAGCGATGTGTGTAACTGCATCCGTATCAGTAAATCTTTGTGGTGGAAAGGCCTGCACTGCAAACATCGTAAATCTCCAGAAAACCTACGGATTAAGTCACTTAGATGGTAATACAAAATTCCGCACATTACTGACACAATAGTGACGAATATGTATTGGTTGAAAAATATTAAGTGAGCCACAATGAATCGAAGTGAAATAGAATAGAAATTCTCTTCGAGGCATAAGTGGAAACTGTAATAAAGTTTCATGGCGATATCTTGTTCCACCGAGGTCATGCACCCAATGGCAGAAATAACGGGAATTAAGAAAGTAACTGCTAAAAGTGAATTGATGACATACTTTCGATACAAAAATGATTTAGTTTGGGGAATATTGTTTCTATGGTACTCCAATATTATGTCGCGTATTGCATTCCTTTTTGCAAATGTAGCATACCAAACCGCTAAAGGAAAAATCGAACTGAAGGCAAATGGCAGCAGAATTGTAAGTGGTGTCATGTTGGAAAAATAGCTTAACGTACATGCAGACACAATGTAAATCTGAGTGACATGCATTAAAAGAAGGCAGAATTTCACTTTCAATTGACAACATTTAGTTTTGACAGAACTTTCAAAAATGTCGATCCCACACATCTTCAAAATCTTCCATAATGATCCATCGCGAGACACAACTCTTTCTTGGAAGATTGAGCTCTTTTCATTGATTACAAGAGGTTTCAGTTGCTTTATAAAGGTAACCATTATGTGTCTTTCTAATAATTAATAATTAGAATATGTTCTCTCAAAATAGCTAACAGTATTCTCTGTTTCAATATAATAAGTACAATATTATCTTCAATTGACTTATAATTCTAATACAAATCGATAATCACAAATCTGTACAGAAAAATACAGCGTGGATCGTGTATCTTTTTATACCTAAGGATCAACTGCTGCAACAGTTTTACTAAGCATAACGTCGACATGTAGCGAATGAAATAAAATTTTGCTTATTTTGTAATCAATAAAGCAATGCTTTCCTTGCATCTGTTTTCGGCAGAACATTGTCATAAAAATCCAAGAATCATTTTCGACGATCGATTTTAGAGTAACAAAAAGAATAATTTTATTCCATTATAGACCCATTACTAGAGAACGAGTTATTTCGAATGCAGCTGATAGTGTGTATTGTGTGATATCGGTAATGTAGTACTTAATATTTTAATGGTCTATGCATTTTGGTAAATGAAAGAGTATTTGAAGATAATATATTTATTCCTGGCGAGAAATACGTTTGTTAATGGATGTTTCATTTGTTCTGTGACTTTTTGAAGAGAAATAATTTAAATAAATGAGAACGTATTGCTTTGTGAGAATTAAAGTATTGACTTATTAGCATTTGCACAATACTAAAGATACGAGACATGTTTCTAATGGCTTTGTTAGATTGATTAATTGTTTTTTAACGTTGCTCCTGCATTGGAGGGATGTTGGCGACAGGTTTCACAATTTTGAACCAAAAAGGGACGCGGAAGACCATTTACTTCCCTTCACTTTAACAACACAACATGAGAATTTTTGGACTGGAACGATAAAAGAAGTATCACGGTTGTGTGGATCCCATTTCGGTACATTCCTTGCCAATAAAAATTATTTTGACGGAAATTGATAATAAGTTCAACAAAATGGGTTAAAATAGGCATGAGGTGAATGGCCATGCTACTGCTCGAAGTGAAATTTAGCCTTTTTTTCTAGTTTTATTCGGTAATTTTAATGTCTACTTCGATTTATTTTACATTGAACAAGAAATTTAAAGAGGTAGTAAGATAAAGTCTGCTTATTGTTGTGTATAAAATATATTTCATTTTTTTTATTCTAAACTGAAATTACTGTTAGAAAAGAAAAAATCCATTCTCACAGTGGTAAAACAACAAACGAAAATTCACCTCTTTCTTTTTTAAACTAAACTGCAGTTAGTGACAGAAATTTGCATGATGCTTTTAATTAGTTCCTTTTTCATTTATTTTGATCACTTTCTAAAAGTCCTAGGATTCATTTTTCTACCGGAGATTTAGGATAAATTAGTTTGCTAATCTTTTCACTTCCAGAAAAATAATTCCATTATTTTTTCCCAAGCATTTATTATTATTCGTACATAAACACAGCACAATACAAATGAATAATTTAGATCATCATCGACAACCTCTGTATCAATTACCTTCTTTCTTCACATTTTCTTACATTATATCTCGTTTATAATGCCTTTTCATCCTCACCCATGGCCGTTCTCTTCCGGCCTGAACACTTGGCCGCAGTAGCCTAGTGGTCAAGGTATCAGATCGTGGCTGGCTTGTCACGAGTTCGAACCCAGTACCACTAAAGACTCTCCGTGTAGAGGAATGATGCACGTCAAATCTGTAGAGAGCTCAAATGTCCTCCCGTTGGTGTGGTAGTTAGGAGAGAGGGTGTGTGGCGACATATTACAAAAACGAAATTCGCACTACGGAGAAGGATAAAAACTACTCAACTTTTTTAATGTAACGATTATTATGTTCTGTTTACATTTTTCCCGGTAGCTAGTCAGCCATTGATGTCCGCTCTCTATGTATGCATCACATCTGCTTACCAAAATTCATTTAACCTTAATATCATTGTAAATGAAATCATTTCCTTCATTGGTGACCCGGTGAACACACCATCCGTAAAACTCGCCATTAACGACTGCTATATAACTGGAAAATCAGGTACATTTATGCTATAATTCGTAACTTTTCACATTGTAATTTAAAATGGCTACTAATAGCAATGATTCTTCCACATTTAATCTCGGTGATACAAATACCGAAATTCATAAAGTAGCAGTTAAGCCACCAGCTTTTTGGCGAAATAAGCCTAAATTATGGTTTTTACAGCTGGAAGCACAACTTTCTAACAGCGGTATTTCGAATGACACAACCAAGTATAATATCGTTGTTGCTGCTCTAGATGAGAATGTTTTGGATTTTGTAGTGGATATATTATCAAATCCTCCTCATGATGATAAATACGAAACGTTAAAAAATGCCTTGTTAAACAGATTAACCGATACTGAGGAGTCAAGGTTAAAAACGACTGATATGGAGCTTGGCGATCGACGCCCGCGTCCGATCTCTTACGGCAAATGAAGATCTTAGCAGGGATTTTAGCTTCTATTTCTGATGAACTTATTAAATCTTTGTGGCTACAAAGGCTTCCACAAACAGACACATGCTATATTGTCGATTAGTAGAGATTCATTAAATAATATTGCAGAAATGGCTGACAAAATTATTGCTGTTTACAGCTCATCCGAAGTATGCTCGGTAGCAAACAATAATTCGTCACCAAAATCAAACGACCGTAATACAGTGTTACTCAAACTGTGGGGCGCGTCCCCCTAGGGGGCGTCATAACCCTACAAGGGGGCGCGAGCATCTTGAAAAGTCAAAAAAAAAAATTCTTTTAGAAATTATTAACTTACTAAGAGTAAACAAATACATTCTGATATAATAAAAAATAAAATACTCATTTACAATATAATACACTTATAAATGTATAGTCACAATTTATTTTATAATTAACTTAACAATAGTAAGTTAAGGACAAGTTTAATAATTACCAGTAACCCTATGGATTTATCATATATAAAATTATATGCCAACGTTAACACACTTATCTTGTAATTTGTAAGGTTTATAATTAATCTCTTAAATGCGGATTAAAAATTATGCGATTCGCTCTCCAATACCCCTGTTAAGCTCGTAGGTAAGCGTATGTGGTGTATTGAGGACGTGGATGATAGAAAAGAGGAATAAATAATCAAATCTCCTCTCAAATAAGTGAATCCTTCGCAGACACTGTCAAGGTCATTTTATTGCTTTCTAAAGCCTTCGGAATAATTTTATGGAAAGCAGTTCACAGAAAAGATATAACTTCGGAAAGACGTATATATAGTCTGAGGGCAATAAACACAGTGGGGCTGAGTGAGACGTTTATATACGTTTGGGGCTTAAGAGGTTTAAGTCGTATTGTATGTTTTACAATACGGGTACAAATTATTGAATTTACATATACAAATTATTGAATATACATCGCTATTGTATGGCGGGGGGGGGCGACGCAAATTATGATTGAATATTGGGTCGCAAACATTGGAAGTTTGAGAAGCACTGCCGTAATAAATTAGAGGCGTTGCAAGCAGACATAGCTGCATTAACAAAAAAATTCGATGAATTTTCTCGAAATTCTAGGCAACGTAGTAAATCAAGAGAACACAGCAGACGCAATAGATCCAAATCTAATTCATCCCGATATGCATTTTGTTGGTATCATTTTAAGTTCGGAAATAATGCCAAGAAGTGTGTACAACCATGCCAATTTAAAAGAAATGTTTCGGAAAACTAATAGGGCAATCGCTTGATGCGGCCGGCGTTACTGGCGAAAAAAATTGCCGCTTATATTTATACGATAAATCAACCGGCAAACAATTTCTTATTGATACGGGAGCTGATGTATCAGTAATTCCTGCAAATAAACAAAGAAATAATAAAGTATCAGATTTTACATTATTTGCAGCCAATGGTTCAAAAATTAACACTTTTGGCACTAAAATGCTTAAATTGAATCTTGGACTTCGCCGACAATTTAGTTGGTCATTTATTATAGCAAATGTTTCAAAAGCTATTATAGGGGCAGATTTTCTCAAAAAATTTGGATTATTAGTTGATTTAAAAAGAAAATGTCTCATTGACCCCTTAACATCCTTGTCTTCATTTGGTAAAATGTTACAATACCAAATTTTTCTCTCACAACAATAGTTTCTTCCGGATATGATTCTTCAATAGCTAAACTTCTTAGTGAATTCAAGGAAATAACATTTAAAAACCTCATTCATTAAAGAACCTAAGCATTTAGTGACGCATCATATTGTAACAAGTGGTCCACCTGTCTCAGCAAAAGTTGTCGCTTGGCACCTGACAAGCTTAAGTTAGCGAAAAAGGAATTAGAGTTTATGCTGGAACAAGGGATTTGCCGACCTTCTAATAGCCCGTGGGCAAGCCCATTACATCTAGTACGGAAGAAAACAGGGGATTGGAGACCTTGTGGGGATTATCGAGCTTTAAATACCATAACACAACCTGATAGATATCCCATTCCTCACCTGCATGACTTTTCTCATAATTTACATGGATGCACTATGTTTTCAACCCTCGATTTAGAAAGAGCCTACCATCAGATACCAGTTGAACCATCTGACATAGAAAAATCTGCCATCTGCACACCTTTCGGTTTGTATGAGTTCACTAGAATGACTTTTGGATTGCGCAATGCAGCTCAAACTTTTATGCGGTTTCTTCATTCCGTACTTCGGGGCTTAGATTTTTGTTTCAGCTACATTGTTGATATTCTCGTTGCGTCAAAGGATGAAGCCCAGCATATCAGTCATCTTAAACAAGTTTTTCAACGTCTTCAGGATGCTGGCCTTGATATAAAGGTTTCAAAATGCCAATTCCTACATACTGAAGTTGATTTCTTTGGTAATCATATTTCTGTCAATGGCATTAAGCCATCAAAGGAAAGAATAAAAGTAATCGAAGATTTTAAGCTTCCTGATACGGTAAAGGAGTTGTGGAGATACTTAGGAGTTATCAATTTCTACCATCGATTTATTCCAAACGCTGCAGAAAATCAAGCCATTCTAAACAGCCATTTGAAGGGAAAGAAAAGTAATGACAAAAACAAAATTCATTGGACAGAAGAGTCAGTTCAAGCATTCGAAAATAGCAAGCAACAACTATGTAAAGCGACAGTGCTCGTTCCCCCATCAGAAAATGCACACACTTCCTTAATGGTTGATGCATCTGATAATGGCATTGGTGCCGTGCTACAACAATTAGAGTATGGAGTCTGGAAACCCCTTAGTTTCTTTTCAAGGAAACTAACTGTGATGCCCAAAAACGATACAGGACTTATGACAGAGAGCTGCTGGCTGCATATTCTTCTGTAAAATATTTTAAACATTTTTTTGGAAGGTAAATATTTCACAATCATCACCGACCATAAGCCATTAATTTATGCATTTCGCCAGAAACTGGATAAAGCCACCCCGTCAACAAAGACATCTGGAATATATTGCCCAATTTACTGTCGATGTTCAGCACGTACCTGGAAAAGACAACATCGTTGCTGATGCACTGCCTCGAATAGACAAATTTCATCTTCAACCAACAAATGATTACGAACGTATAGCAAAGGCACAGGAAATGGATGAGGAGTTAAAAGATTCTTTCTTCCCATAACTCTTCTCTAAAATTAGAAAAAGTTCCAATATTTGGCTCCAACTTCGACATATTTTGCGACTGCTCTGCAAAGAAGAGACCTTATATTCCAGAAGCATTCCGGAGAATTGTGTTCAACAATATCCATAACCTAGCACATCCTGGAATAAGAACCACCACCAAATTGTTAACTTCACAATTTGTTTGGCCATCAATAAATAAGGACGCAAGAAGGGCTAGAAGCTGTATTAAGTGTCGAAAGTCACACGACACGTACAGAATCCTTTCCAGCAATATCACAATGTCACTAAACTTTTTACAGAAATTAATTTAGATATTATTGGTCCCTTACCATCATCTGAGGGATTTCGCTTCTGTTTAACTATCATAGATCGATACAGTCGATGGATGGAGGCATTTCTAGTGCCTGACATTCGAGCAGAAACAGTAGCAGATAACATACTAAAAGGCTGGATTTCACGTTTTGGAACACCATTAGTCATTACTACTGATCAAGGAACACAGTTCGAGGCTCAGCTCTTTCAAGAACTTTCAAAATTAATAGGATTTAAACGCAACAAAACTACAACATATCATCCGCAAGCAAATGGTTGTATAGAACGCTGGCACCGTACTTTTAAAGCGAGCATAATGTGACAAACGAAAGTTGGACGAGATCACTTCCCATAATATTGCTTGGATTGAGAACAATTTGGCGTGCTGATTTCGAAGCTACACCAGCAGAATTACTTTATGGTGAAAGCATTCGTTTACCATGCGATTTCTTTGAAGACACCTGTTTCAACCTCAATCTGAATTCGTCCAAACACTTAAAGCAACCATCAAAGATTTCAAGCCAATTCCTTTTTCATATCACAGCAAGCAGAAACCTTTTATCTTCAAAAAACCTCAAAGATTGTTCTCATGTGTTCGTCCGCACTGACGGGGTTCGTCAGGCCTGCAACCACCATATCATGGACCCCATAGGTTATCAACCGATCTGACAAAGTTTTTACACTTTTCATTAAAGGTAAAAATGTTAATGTTTCAATAGACAGATTGAAACTATATTTTTCTGACAACTTCTTCAGAAACTGATATTGAATCCAGCATTGGAGAAGATAACCTAATAAACCTGCGAAAATGCCAGAGAAAAAGATCAGATTTGCTCCATTGCCCCTTCCTGCTTCAACCAGAGCGACAACAGGTGGACGTCAAGTTCGTTTACCAGTGTGTTATCAGTGAGATACATTTTTGTTATAGTATCTCACTTGGGGGGGAATATTGTGGCGACATATTACAAAAACAATATTCGCACTACGGAGAAGGATAAAAACTACTCAAATTTTAATGTAACGATTATTATGTTCTGTTTACATTTTTCCCGGTAGCTAGTCAGCCATTGATGTCCGTTCTCTATGTATGCATTACATCTGCTAACCAAAATTCATTTAACCTTAATATCATCGTAAATAAAATTATTTCCTTCAAGTGCCAGCTCAGGTGTCGTCCTCGTCACTTGCTCGTGCGACGTTAATATTCACTCACTCCGGTCTAAACACAACTTTTGCAAGGCTCGGAGTGCCAATTTACCTGTTGCCAGGTGATTGCGTTATTTTCTTTCAATCACCTCCTAAGGGTAAAAATACTGTTTAGTGGCTAATTTCATCTCACACCACAACAAAAAGCAAAAGAACATGAAATGTAATAATTACCAGGATTGTTACTTAAAAAAATTCCTAAGATATGCACCAATCATCCACATAATTAAAGTGATTATGTTCGTAGATAAAATAGTGGCCACGGTAGCCTATTGGTCTAGGTAACGGACTCGTGGCCGGAGTGTCATGAGTTTCAGCTTTGCACAGCTACAGACCCACCGTGTAGAGGGGGTGATACACGTAATATATATCGAAGCTCAAACATCCTCCCTTTAGTGTAGAGTGGAAATTAGGAGATGGGGTACCAGTTCAGGTGTCGTTCTCGTCATTTGATCATGGTTCAAAACGACAAACAAGTTCCGTCACCAAGAAGCCCTTTAGCAGCTCTATATAGTGTGTGATGTTAATATTTACTCACACACACACTCACTCAGATTAAATATATCTTCAATGGAATTTTACACATATTAGCAAAAGCCTTACATATAAAGAATAAAAAAATAACACTTTTAACTAAAGAAGTTTCCAGAAAATAAAAGTATCTTTTAAACAGGAAATTCTGAACTTTTCTAGGGCTACGATTCTCCAGTGGTCAAGGTATCGGATCATGGCAGGCATGTCATGAGTTCGAGCCCAGTACCACAAAAAGACCCGCCGTGTAGGTTAACGATGTACGTTAAATCTGTCGAGAGCTGAAACGTCCGTTGGTGTGGTGTGGTAGTTAGGAGTAGGGGGTGCTAGCTCAAGGTGTCGTCCTCGTCATTTGACCATGGTTCAAAATGATGTTGTCCGTCGTCAAAAGCCCTCGTGTTACTGAACAGTGCAACGGACGTTAATATTCACTCACTCACTGAACTTTTCTATGACATTAGCTCATTTTTACTATTTATATTAAAATACGTGATTTTAATAATATTTTATAACAAATTTCTTAGTTTATACATTAAGGAACTTTGAATTATACAGTTTTTGGAAGTATCGCAACCATGCCAACTTTCGAGACAACTCACCCAATTGACAATTTCGATTTCGCACGTGTCGTCAACACTGAATTAGAAAATTCGAATATTAAAATGCGAATTTGTGATTTACCGAATTTTTAAATAATAAAATAATATTATAATTATATATGAGAATTATTGATATATAATAATAATAATGTAATATAAATTTAATAATAATAAAAAATAAAGTTAAATAAAAATCAATTCTTTTCTTTTATTAACTATTATTTTTTATTATTACGTATTCTTTTTCACATAGTATTTTTCCACTGTTTGATCCGATTTTTCCAATTGTGGATTCCATTCACACAATGTCTGCAATAGGATTTCAGTAGTACGTACGTACTAAATTTGTTTAAAAAAAATGATTTGCTTCCCTTTGCTTAATACAGGTTTTGTATGTAATGTATTGATTTGAATTCTCTTTTATGTGGAATTATTTGCAATTTCTCCTTTTGTCTTATTTCAAAATGCATGTTTTTTTTAATTGTATGGGGATTTTTAGCTTTGTATTTTGGCTCATTTTAAAGATTATTTTGTTCATCTGGGCAACCTAGAGGCCCAATTAGATTGGATTAATGAGATGCTACAGCATATGACTGTGGATATATTTTTTTAAAAAGTCTTATCATTGGTGAAGATTTTTTTATTTTTTTAACCTCAAAACGGAAATTAGCATCGTTAGCCTTGATAGGAATTCGGATATGGAAAAATAAATTGGCTTTGAAATAAAATAAGATTTTTGTAAGAAACATATCAAGTCATTCGCCAAACTAGTAGTTCTATATTACTAAAATGATGCAAAAACTTTAAAAAAAAAAGAGTGAATGAATTATATGTGAAAGTATTGGGATAAACTCAAGAAATGCGTATCTTTATGACATACTCTTCTTAAGTCTCTTTTTCATATCTATCTCTCACTCAAAGCTTTTTCCGTTTGAAGAGAAACACTATCCAAAATTGCCGATTTCTTGAAAATTTTCAAAATTTCTTTTATGCTGTTATTTTATAGCATATACATTTAAGATTAAAAAAACACTCTATTTTTGTTTTTACGGTATTTAGAAACAAAGTTATAGCTTGATTAGTAAACCGGAAATGGAGTTTACAAAACCGGAAGTAGATTCCTACGCAAAATATTTTTAAGATATTGAATTGAAATTTTCAAAACATGTTTTATTTACTTCTATCTGTGTTATAAATCAAAATCTAATCCCTGTGTATATATTTATGTTCTTTATTGCTTTTTTATGAAAAAAAATCATTAATTTTTTAAGAAATCGTGTTTTCGCATAAAATTTGGCATATTTAAACTTTCAAAAGTATTACAAATCTTTTAATTTCCAACACATATAAAGATGTTATTCACGTATCGTATAAATATTATTTGAATACATTTATTAAAATTTTGTGTAACTGCAATTTTTCCTCAAAATTTCCCTAAAAACGACAATTGTTATAGTTTATAAAACTGTCCAGGAAACAGCAAAAGGTTAAAAAAAAGTCCGAACAAGGTACACATGAAGCTAAAGGGATCTTGGGTTAAAAATACGGTGAGTTTAAAAAATGTATAATTAGTAGAAAATTTTTTATACTGTATTAAAATCTTAAAATGCATTTTCTGAAAAACTATGTTTTTTTAATTTTTTGCTTCATGGTAAAGTTCACTACAGATTTTCTGTTTAATATATTGAATTGAAATTTTCAAAAAATGTGTTAATTAGTTTTATCTGTAATCTAGATCATTATCTAATCTAAGTGTAAGTATTTGTGTATTTTATTGCACTTTTTGTGAGAAATTAACAGTTTCTTTAAAAAAAATTGGGTTCTTGCATAAAAAATGACATATTTAAAAAACTATCAAAAGCATTACAAAAGTTATAGCTCTAAGCACAGATAATAATATTGTTTATGTACTGTATAAATATTATTCAAATATATTAAATAGAATTTTCAATACAAACCTTACCGTAATTGCAATTTTTCACTAAACTTTCACTCAAACTTCCCAATATATCCTAAATTATTTTTAATTTTTGTGGAAATTGTGCTTGAATTCCTAGTTTTATACCCCATTTCAAATAAAAAAAAGTGTTTATTTAGTTGAAAATTTATATATTTAAAAAAAAGTGCTCCCCGAATGTATTGACATACCTTAAACCAACAGTAAACACAGCCGATAGCTTCTTTGTCTCCTCTTACATCTGCTTAAATATCTTTTTAAACAGAGAAATTAACACTAAGCTGAAAAGTATATCTCCACTGAAATTTTTAAGTTGTATCCTCACATTCTCTGAATTAAAATATTTTGTAGAAGAAAAATTTTAAAGGCATTTATGGAACTTTTCAAAAGAACACGCACACAAATAGAATTTTTCTTTTCAAATATAAGTCTTTTTAAAATAAGGAATATTTTGTTTGTGAAAACATGCTATAATAGATATTGCCTAATGTTAGTTGCAAAAATTTATATTCCAACTCTAGGCTCTGTAATAAGTACGAACACGTAAATTTAAAAACTGAATCAGAAATATGTATCATTAATAAGTAATACGGATTTGACATAAACCTTTTAATAGTTATTTTTATTCAGAAAATATTTCAATAGAATCCAAATCCATCCCCATATTTTTAGGCTGGACAGTAAAGTGAATAAAAACTGTGTTTCTACAACACGTTTCAGAACTAAAATTATATTATTTATGTTAACAAGTACAAGCAAGGTTCCCCGTACGTGGTGCTGTGTCACGGGGGTTTCCCGAGTGAATCTCTGATCCAATGAGAGAATACAATGGTTAAAAGGCATGTATGTGAGTCACATACCCTTTAAATTGTATGGAACTGTATTTCAAAATATATTGTAAACCATCGGTAGTATTCATCCTGGAAGTTGTCTAGTTCAGCAAATAGGGGGAGGGAAGGATTATTAACATCGCACTTTAAATCAACACGAGGGTTATTGGCGACAGGTATTATAATTTTGAAACACAATCAAGTGGCGAGGACGACACCTGAGTTGGCAGCCCATCTCTTAACTTCACCATGGAAAGGGAAGGAATAAGGGCTTCGACAGATTTGATGTACAACAGTCGTCCCCGAGTCTTCAGTGGCACTATAGCTCGATCCCGCTACTCGACAACGCCGGCAACGAGACCACTCAACATGCAAAGTTAGAGAGTAAATGAATGAGAGAATATATTGACGTCACACTATTCAGCTACTCGAGAGCCTTGGGCGACGGACCTCGTCATTTTGAACCATGATCAAACAACTGCCGTGGCCTACAGAAAACATGAGGAAACCACTGGTCTTGCTTTTTAGTGGACATTTTCGGTCTTGCTCCAATAGGAGCCAGTCTTTTCTTATGTACACCTCGTGTTGCATTTGCAAAGTTTCCTCTGATCTGATCCCCATTGTCTGAACAATATCTTTGCTCGAGGTTTTCTTGGGATGCGCACTCTCATGAACCTATCATAGTCCTCTTTTGGAAACTTGCACCAATAACATCATTAACACAACTATATTTATATAGATGAAATTTTTTTATTGTATTTTTTTCACTCATTTACTTCAACTCTTTCGCGTAGTGAGATACTTTTGGGGGGAGGGGTCTTCATCACTTGAACGGGCCTCAAAATGGCAAGGTCCGTCACCAATAGCTTTTGTTTTCCTTTGGAGTGTAAAATTCATAAACGCTCAATCACTTATTCTTTAAACAGTTTTAGGAAAATCTCACATTGGACTATTTGAGACTTTTAATACATGTATTGTAATAATGAAATATTATGAACTCTGTGGAAATAAATAATTATTCTCTTTGCACTCTTTTGCCTTTATGAGCAATTCCAGTTACTGCCTGCGTAGAAACAGAAACGGCAGAATTCTCCAAAAGTCATTTTCTTGTCTATTTTTTGGATCGTATACATCAGTGCTCCGCAACCTTTATATCACTGCGGACCGGTCAAAGTTTGATAATTTTACCGCGGCCCACTGAGGTTGGGACACGTTGATTGTTTATATTTTAGATTGTTTTGATTTAACAATTCTAATTTAGTTACATTTATATAAATATGCATTCAGAATAAAATATAGTTACATCAAAAATGAATAAAACTGATTTAACGTGGAATATAAAGGGATTTACATGGAAAGTTGCGCAAATCCGAGAGAAATTCCCCACTTTAAATAAAATGGCAAAAGTTTAATGTTCTTTAGGTGGCCCGGCACCATTTGATCGACGGACCGGGAGTTGCGGATCACTGGTATACATTGTAGAATAATTTGGTATACCGACATCTGGTACCTTTCAGATATTTTCTGTGGCCTCAGTAGCTTAGTTGTTAGAGTCACGAACTCGTGGTCAGAATGTCGTGTGTTCGAGCCCAGAACTGAAGATCCGCAGAATTAAATTGACCGATGCACGTTAAATATGAAGAGGCTCAGTATCCTACCGTTGGTGTGAGAGTTTGGTGAGATAGGTGCCATTTTAGGTGTCGTCTTCGTCACTTGGCTGAGTTTAAAATTACAAATCCGTCACCAATAGTCCTCATGTTGCCCCCTCTCAGCTGTTTCCCAATTTTATCGAATTCATTTTTTCTCAATATGAAATTTTTCGGCATGTGTTGCTTGATTGATTGAATATTAACGTCGCACTGTTCAGCTACTCGAGGGCTTTTGGCGACGGACCACGTCATTTTGAACCATGGTCAAGTGACGTGGACGACACCCGAGCTGGCACCCCCTCTTCTAACTACCACACCAAACAAACTCGAGAACGTTTCAGCTCTCGACAGATTTAACGTACATTGCTGTCCTACACTGCGGGTCTTTAGTAGTACTGGGATCGAACTCGTGACAAAACAATCCACGATCCGATACCTATACCACTCGGCTATCGCGGCCACCGGCATGTGCTTGAATTTGGAGCATTGCTTTGTGATTGAAACTGTGACCGGGGTAGCCAAATGGTCAAGATCGTGAACTGGTAACTGGCGTTGTTTATGTCGAGTGGAGGGCTCAAATCATGGCACCATTGAAGACCCGCTTGGTAGAGGGGAAAACACTTTATATCTGCTCAAGTTCGAAATTCTGGGGTCGTTTGCGTGGTATGAAGCTTTGGAGAATTGGGTGCCCAATCAGATGTCGTCCTCCCCCTTGGCCATATTTTAAGATTTCCAAGTCTGCCATCAATAGGTCTGATGTTGCTTATCAGTTCGATGATCATAAGCAAGCAAGCAAGCACACACAGTGTCTTGATATTTATTCTTAATATTAACACTTTTTTAAAAAAGTTGTTTTTTCAATTTTTATTAAGAGTGAGTGAATATTAACGTCGCACTGTTGAGCTATACGTGTGCTTTGGGTGACGGACAAATTTTTTTAAGAAACACCTATTTAAAAATTTTTAGTGTCGTCTTGCTATTGAAACCATGCAAACAGTGAAAATAATTCACCCAATTGGCAATCCCAATTTCCCACGCTTAGTAGAAACTGAAAAAGCAACCTAGGTCTTCCTTTCCTATTTTTCTGCCTGTCGCCATTCTAAGTCTAACCGTTCGTTGTTAGCTCAAATACTAAAATGCGAATCTGCCAACAAACATTAACATGATTGTATTTGAAAAAAGATAATTATATATGAGTATTATGCGTATTCCATTTATAGAATTCGTGCGATTTTATTCAATGTCGCCAATAGGGATGCGATAGTACGCAAGTACAGTTCTCCCTTCTTTTTTTCTTTATTTATTTAGGCTATTTTTCTGAGAAAAACTAGGAACGATATTACTCTTTATCTTCAATATTACAACCTATAAAAACATTTCAGACATCGCCATTTTTAAATATATCTAAAAATTCATGACAGATGTTTAACGAAAACAAATTACGAAAATTACAATATTCAATCTATTACTATTCTCTTAAATGTACACTCGAGTTACCAGTGCCCAGATATTGTTTTGATATCCCTATGGGAAAAACACAAAGAAGTTTGCACAATCTATTTCTTAATCTCGTAAGTGTATTTGCTGTTGTACAGTGAACATTCGTTGTGAAATAACAAATATAATACATTTTTCTTTTCCTGAAACCATTGCCCTCTGAATGGTAGAATTATTGCTTACGAAATATTTTGAAAATTTATCAAATTATGATTACATTTTTCAAAGAAATTTTACGTTGACATGAATAAATGAAAATAATCTTTTGGACTAGAGTTCATGAAGATTTAACAAAAATTGAAAATTTTGGCTTTTAGATCAGCTCTTTTCTTTATTATTCCTATCTGAGGTCGAGGCCATTTACGATTTTTTAGTTTTTTAACAAGTTTTTCTGAATTTGTTTAGGTATAATTAAAAAATGTGTAAATATATATATATATATATATTTTTAAAAAGAGTGATATTATATAATAATTACGTTTGATTTATGTTAAGAGATTCTTATCAAAAGTAATACTTCTGGCATATATATATAAATGCCCCAGTAAACTTTAATCCTTACAAAATTAACAAAACTTAGCATTTTACAGAATGATATAATATATTCCATAAAACAGGGTCCAATTTTTGAATTGTGTCTTGAATATTTTGAGATAGGTCAATTCAATAAATGCCGTAAATTGAAGGGATGTACTTCAATGCAACCATTCGAGTCGATAAATTAAATGATTGATTTTTAACATTGTACTTGTGACCACGGTAGCCAGTGTGCCATGAATTCGATCTTAACACCGAATACCCGCCGTGTAGGGGTGTGATGCAAGTTAAATTTGTCGAAAGCTCAAACATCCTTCCGCTGGTGTGGTGTGGAAGTTAGGAGAGAGGGATGCCAGCTCAGGTATCTTCTTCGTCACTTGACCATGGTTCAAAATAACAAGGTCCGTCACCAAAAGCCCGTGAGTTGCTGAATAGTGCGATGTTAATATTTACTCACTCGCTTAACATTGTACCGGATGGTTATAACTAAAGTTACACTATTCAGGGGCCTGCAGAACATGTTCTGCTTATCGGATTTTCATGAATCTTGGAATATATGCGAAATGGACCACACTATAAAAAGATTTCTGCAATAAAACAAAATTAGTACAAATTTTGATCACCAGGCGGCTTTTTTCGATTATTCTTTACGCACACAAATTCGTAAAACCTCTGTATAAACTTAGTCATTGTGTGTGTGCCAGAGAACCAATAAGTATGCGTTGTCATCGTTAATCTCATGCCTTTACCAAGACAAAAAAATCAGTTTTACCAGTAAAGTTTGTTTTATTAGAGCGGCAGCAACCACTTAGCTGCTTTGCTTGAATGTCTTCGTTTAAAGAATCTGCAAAAAAGCCTCCTATCGTGGATTGATTTGAGGAAGATGATCAGGAATTTTGAAGAGACTGGAGATTTGGGTGTGCTGCCCGTAAGAGGATGGAAACCGGGTGGGACTGAAACTGTCGAAAAAGTTATCTACTGCTGTGATTGAAAGAGTCTCCAGTTCCATCTACGCTTCAGAAAGTGGTCGATCAGTGTCACGCGAATTGGAGATGATCACGCGAATTTTGTGATATTGAGGTTTCAGCGTTTGCATCGTGTGAATCATACAAATACCATTTTAAAATATATAGCAGAAAATTTCGTTCTGTCGACAACTCACGTGACATTGATCGGCCACTTGATGAAGAATAGATGGAACTGGAGGCTCTTTCAACCACAGCAGTAGAGCGACTTCTTCGACACTTTCAGTCCCAGTCCGTTTCCATCCTCTTTCGGGCAGCACACCGGAGAAGATGGATTCCTTTCGGGCAGCACATCAAGATCATCTTCCTCAAGCCAATCCTTGATATGGGGGCGGCCGCGGTAGCCGAGTGGCATAGGTATCGGACCATGGCTTGCCTTTTCACGAATTCGAGACCAGTACCACTAAAGACCCGCCGTGTAGGGCAGCGATGCACGTTAAATCTGTCGAGAGCTGAAACGTCCTCCCGCTGGTGTGGCGTGGTAGTTAGGAGAGGGGGTGCCAGCTCAAGTGTCGTCCACGTCACTTGACCATGGTTCAAAATTACGTGGTCCGTCGCCAAAAGCCCTCGTGTAGCTGAACAGTGCTACGTTAATATTCAATCAATTGATATGGGGTTTTTTCGCAGATCCTTTAAACTACGATATTTTCGCAGAGCAACTAAGTGGTTGCTGCCGTTCTGATAAAGCCGTTTTACCAGTAAAGCTCGATCTTTTTTGTGTGTAAGGGCATTATTAACGATGACAAACGCACGTTGAATGATTGTCTGGCTATGACTGCAAGTTTACATAGAGGTTTTATGGATTTGCGTTAAGAGTAATCGATAAAAGCCTCGTGGTGGTCAAAATATTTACTGTTTTTTTATTGCAGAAATCCTTTCCCCATGTGGTCCATATAGCACATATTCAAAGTTGCATCAAAATCCGATACCCAGAATAAGTTTTACAGGCCTCTGAACAGTGTAACTTTAATTATAAACATCCGTTACTTTTTGAAGCTATACAATGTAGCCGTAATAGCCTAGAGGTTATTCACGAACTCGTGACCTATGTATCACGAGTTCGAGTTCTGGTGCCGCTGACAACCCGCCGTATAAAGGAATCGATGGACGTTAAATATGTCAAGGCTCAAAGTTCTACCGTAGGTGCGGTGTGATAATTTGGAGAGGGAGGCTTCATTTCAGGTGTCGTCCTCGTCACTTCGCTGTGGTTCAAAATTACAAATCCGTCACCAATAGTCCTCGTGTTACTTTATAGTGCGACGTCAATATAACTCTCACTTCTTCTTGAAGCTACCCGAAGTGTGGTGGAGGTGAACCTCATCATTTAGAGCCGCGGTCAAGAGATGAAGACGAACACCAGCAACCTACTCTTGACACTCTCACACAATTCCAAAGCATCCAACTTGAAAAAAAACCCTATCGTATGCTTGTTTATATAGTAAGGCAGTGCTCCGTAACCCCCGGTCCGCACAAGAAACATTAAATTATTTCTCATTTATTCACTGTGGTATATTTTTCTTAGGTTTGGGCTACATTTTATGAAAATCACTTAATATTCCTTGTTTAATCACTTTATATTCATTTTTTGGTGTAGCTATATTTTATTCTGAAGTCACGATTAAAGACAATTAAATTAAAATTATTAAATCAAAACAGACTAAAATATAAACAATCAACGCCCTCTCCCTCGGCGGACCGCGGTAAAATTAACAAACGTTGACCGGTCCGCGGCGATAAAAAGGTTGAGGAGCACTGCACTAAAACTTGCATTCGATGGGAAAAAAGTCATTTTGTATCATATTCAATCCCTACTATTATCTCACACTCTCTATATATTTATTTATCTCTTGGTGGAATTTTCAATCGTTAATAAAATACATTTTAAAGCGCTCCATTGAGCTGAAATACTATATA
The DNA here is from genome assembly GCA_019973955.1 of Trichonephila inaurata madagascariensis. Lineage (NCBI taxonomy): Eukaryota > Metazoa > Arthropoda > Arachnida > Araneae > Nephilidae > Trichonephila > Trichonephila inaurata. Next base: position 80,311 of record BMAV01015220.1, read on the forward strand.
CATGATTATTTTGGATGACAATACAGTAATTTAATTATCATTAATAAAAATTAATTAATTAAAACAAATTATATAAAGAATTACAGATAAAGCCACGTTAGCGATTTGTCTCAAAATTTGAAAAGGTATTTTTCTCACGTTTTAAGGCATTCAGTTGAACTGAAATGTTATACACACGATTGTTTTGGATGACAATACGATACTTTAATAATAACTAATAGAAATGAATTACCACTTAATGTTGTGATTCTGCCCTATGTATATACATATTTATATTAATTGTAACTATTTAATAAAAAGTAGCTAAAATAAAATTTTTCTTTGTTGATCTAAGTAGGAATTGACCTAATTTTTTTTATATTACTTGTTTTTTTCAAGAAGACTACGTATTTTTGTGAATATAATGAAATAAAAAAAAGTGTGTGTGTACTTATGACCACACGATAGAAGTGATAACTTCAAATTTTGTTATGTTATTTCAGGGATTACTTAGATGTGAATAAAAGACAAGGGAATATTGGTATTGTCATGTAAAGTTATTTATTCATATGTCTGTTTTCATGAAGTAATATGTTTTGCGAAATATATAATCATTTTTGTGAATTAATTGCATTCTAAGAAAGAAACAATAGGTTTATGGTAGCTGAAATAGGTTACAAAAATGCTTTAGATTCAAAATTATTTAAATATCTAAAAGAACTCCTTCAAACGTTGTTCCGTACGTTGTCGTGCTTTCACTTTTTGGATTATTTGACATAATTAAATTGAATTTTGATTTTGAAAATCTATTAGACTTTGATTTGTCTTTTGAAATTTCTACATTAAAATCCCCTCTTAAAATAATAGGCAATGAGTTCAGAAGAGTTTATCCGGCTTCACACAGTGAAGGCAAGTAAATTTTTGTTAATGAATTAGATAATTTTCTAACTGTGCGACGTTAATATTCACTTACTCACTCGATAATTTTATCTACACTTGGATTTGGTGAAATATAAATAGTAACCATATTAGAATTATTTGTCCCTTTTCTGCTCTACATTTTACTGCACAAATTTCTCCGATACATGACTCTATAAAACCCAAATGATTCAGTAGTATTTTTACGAGTAGTATTGTTACCATTGTTGCGAGCGTAACAATTCTTAGCTTTTTAAAAAAACGCATCATTCAAATTCACTCTCCAGCAAAACGCGCCTAAAGATGTTATCACTTCAAAAAAAAAAGGGTTTTGTGTGTGTGTGTTTGTGTAACAGAATAAGATTTACACATAAATATTCACTAAGCATAGGTGATAATTGTGTATGTGCCATACATGAAAAAATCATGCCCCATCCTATTTAACCCCAGAGAACTATTGAGAACATCAATTGCCAATGTTTTAACTAATTCTTGCCATTTCAGATAACAGAGTGCTTCTGATTGCGATTTTGTGTGAGATGTGATTCCCATCAAATAGCCCGTTCGACTATGATAGATACCACCGAAATCTCGTCGTGAAAAAGGGCTGATGCATGGTTTTTCTGCAGTGGTTCAACGTACTGATGTTGGCGTGGTGTGAAAGTTTGCATAGTTGGAGAGATCCGGCTTTGGTTTTCTCCTCGTCACTTGTTCTTGATTTAGAATGGGAAAGTACGCTGCCAAAATCCCTGTATTTTTAGTGTACGTAGTTTTCATTTCATTGTCTATCCGCTCTTTTGATGTATTTTTCACCTGCGCGGATCTCGTTCTTTTGAAATTCGAACAAGACGAGAACTACTTCCGAGCCGGCGCCCCGTTCTCCACACCTTTTCACTACGCGCCATCCTGTCTTACAAGTTTACTACTGGCCTCTGATTTGGAACTCTGTACGAAGAAACTTTTTAAAAATTATTTAAATTCACATGTAACAATAACTGTTACTCAAAACACGTTTGGGTTACTTAGGTTTTCTTTTAACAATACCCTTCGTGTTGCTTCCTAAGCTGACAAGGCGCTCACCTTCAATAATGATTGATCTTTTAATAAAGATGCGTTTAGAGCTCGACTTCGTTGTCTGCGTTTTGTATTAAACGTTGGGTTTTCTTCAGAGCTACCAAAATAGAATTAGAGCAAAAAGTAGGGGATGTATGGTATAAATCGGATTTTGTTTACAGGTATGATTCTTTTACTTATAAAGAATACTTATTTTTTGAATATTTTCAATTTCTTAACTTATCCGTAAGATTTCGTCAAAAATTTTGTATGCATTTTTTAATAATTTCTACATATAATTTTTGATAATTTGACAAAAAATAGTTGAGTGTTGAAGATCTAATGTGTTCTATATTCTTATTCGAATACATTTGAGATTTGGTGGAGGCGGTCAGGTTATTTTATACAATATTAGGTGTATTATCGAAAGAAAAATGAGTAGTTTCTTGCGCGGCATTTACTCCTTATACATTGACCCCTTTCCTGGATAATATTTCTACATCACTTGAATCATACAAAATAGGCATCTAAGTTATAAAGCCTTTGTGACAGAATCTATAGAGAATGCACACAATATCCAGAATGTCAATGGAGAGAAATAACATCGTTATTCAAAAAAAGAAAAAAAAATCTAAAAATTTGGGAATATTTTAAAAATGTCTTAATGAGTTAAAGTTTGAAAAAGATATAGTTCACCTTTAAAAAATTAATGATTACCAATTATTTATAATCTGGATTTCGCATTAACCCCTTATTGCACATTTGTTTTGAAAAAAAAGGACAAAAAGTCAAATTTTTTTTTTGTAACAAAACACATTTTTTAGAACCTTCTTTAGCCCAAAAATTTAAAAATAAATTCAAAATCAATTTAAATTTAAATTTTGAATTTTAATCCACATAGCTGACACATAGTAATCTTGCACGTACATAGACTTTCAATACCTTACTTTTCAAATAGCTGTTTAGAAAAAAAAACATTTTTTATTGGTACAAATATTTATTTATTATTTTTCTATAGAAATAATATTACTACTTGAGACAACTTTTTTTTTGAAAGAATAGAGGTATGGGGATTTTTTTGTGATTTTTAGATTTATTTAGTATATTTTAAGGAAAAAATCGTAAAATTGAAAACAGAAAAAAAAATTTATTATTATTAAAATGGGAAAAAACTGGTGAAAATGTACAAAAAATTACAAAAACTGGGCCCGTTCTGTACAAACATTTTTTGAACAAATTCTCAATTTTTCAATTTTAATGTGTTACTTTGTTATATTCATGTTTGAAATGACCTTCAGGATAACATATTTTAATTTTTACGAAAACTAGAGCACTCTATCTTAGTGACTACATGAAATTACTTAAAAAAACAATTATTATATTCACATAAAGGACTGTAAATTTTGAAATAAAACGGTGATTGATAAATCTGAAAGTCAAAACACTTCTACTGTTATACAAAACATTCACAAAAAATTTCAGCAAATTATTTTCAGAACTTAATGAGCAATCCCCGTTTGAGTTTTTCGAAAACACATTTCAAGTAAAACGCATTTTAAAGTTTGACATCTCGCGTAAAGTTATGATATCTTTTATTAAAACACCTGTAGTTTTTGTTCTAGTGAATGGAAAATAAAAGGCTTGGCATTTTTATTAAGATAATAATATAGCCTGTAAAATAAAATCATGAGAAAAATTTGTCAATTTTTGAAAAAAATCATGATTTTAGGGTAGTCGGATACCTTAACAGTCCTTATTTTAAAACAAGTAATATAAAAAAAAAATTAAGTCTCAATTCCTACTTAGATCAACAAAGAAAAATTTTATTTTAGCAACTTTTTATTAAATAGTTACAATTAATATAAATATGTTAATTCATATGACAGAATCACAAACTTAAGTGGTAATTCATTTTTATTCATTATCATTAAAGTATCGTATTGTCATTCAAAACAATCATGTGTGTGTGTATATAAAACTTCACTTCAGCTGAGAATGCCCCCTCAGGGGGCTCACCTTCTTTAGGTGAGTACGGGTTTCACGCTCCCGAGGTACCCTAGTGATCTTTTCCTCTTCCTAAGGGGTTTACTGTCTTTGGTAAACATGGGCTTCACGAACCCAGGGTACCCTAGTGATCTTTCTCTATTTTCGGCCCTTCTTCTTGCCATTCAAATTTCCCTTTTCTTCCTTTCCCGTCTAGACCACAGCCACATGTTACAAAATGAACTATGTTCAAATTTTGTTTTTTCTGGTGAAAAAACTTACGTTATACTAACATATTATGATTTAGATTTTATATTGCGTTAATTTAGTTTCTTTTTCGTATATTTATTTTACTACTTTGATTATGTTACTTTATTTGTTTTCGACTAACAACTTTGGTTTTCCGACCCGCATGTTTGCCGTGTGCGGCGTCCCGTAAGGGGGAAAATGGTGTTCTGGGGATCCTTTGCGTTCCCTTTGCCCACGCTTCTCCAGTTTGGAGGAGATTAGTGGCCTAGGGATACCTCTGCGTTCCCTTTGGCCCACGCTTCACTGTAGACGGGTGGCAGGAGTGAGCCCGCTCCTGTCAATCGGCTGGTAGTACCTCTCTTCGGTGTCCCCGAAGAGACACTGCTGTAGGGTTAGTGCTGCAGATAAGGGGTGTCGGGTTTACCCGTTGGATCCTCACCCGGGACTGTATCACTATCTTCTGGTACTCTGCAAGCGCCGTGCCTGGATTTGGCCAGTTGACCGGCACACTGCCTCCCTTGTTGGACTCCGTGGTGGGTGGAGGCACGCCAGGATGAAGTGGTATACGCGTTGTTATGGATCCAATGCTGCTGTGCCCGGGTAAAGGCCTCGTATTACCCAACCTAAATATTGACAAAATTGCGACTAATACAAGATTTTTATTACTTTCCTTACCGAACAATGAAATGTCTTCGAAATCACCTTTTGCTATTCAAAAAGCCCTCGTAGGAATAGGTGGTGAACCTAAATCAGTTAAAAGATTAAGATCAGGGGATCTACTAATTGAAACGGTCTCTGCTGTACAAACTAAGTCTTTCCTTCTAGCAAAAACTTTTCTGAACTCACCTGTAACAATAAATCCACATAAAACTCTTAATTCATGCCGCGGTGTCATTTCTGAACCTGACCTGTTGACCACCCCTGAAGTGGAAATCCTTGAGGGATTCTCCAATCAGGGTGTTATTCAGGTCAGGAGAATCACAATAAAAAAAGGTACAACTGTTATACCGACCAAACACTTAATTTTAACTTTCAACAGCCCCACACTACCTCAAAATATTAAAGCTGGCTATTTAAATTGTAAAATCCGTCCATACATTCCGAATCCTCTGCGCTGTTTTAAGTGCCAGAGATTCGGACACTCTCAAACTGCCTGCAGAGGACAATTGACGTGCTCTAGGTGTGCGTCTATTGGGCATGCCTCCTTAGATTGCAGTCTGGAGCTGAAATGCGTCAATTGTACACAGCAACACTCCGCGGATTCTAAACTTTGTCCAAAATGGAAAACAGAAAAAGAAATCCAAACAATTAAAACAAACAAAAACATATCATATTTAGAAGCCCGAAAATTAATAGCCCCTCAACCTTCTCAAACTTACGCTCAAGCTGCCAAATCCTCTGTTAAAAACAATTTCACTCAAACAGATGAAGATATAACCAAAGTAAAATGTACACCTTTGAAGTTACTTCAACCACTAAAACCAATCCCCAAAACAAATATATCAATAACCACTCCTGTTATATCCACATCATCTTCTACCCAAGCAGAACTTTTGCCATCCACCTCTGCAACAGAATGTAATGTCTCTAAACCTCAACCACCTATTCCTGTATCTGGTGACGCACTTTCCACCACAAATAATATGTTTACCCCTATTAAAGCTTCATCAACCATGTCCACTTCCTCATCCGGTTCCGGTATTCAACCTCCCTCTGAAACTTCTACAATACCTGATTTAAAAAAAAATGCTAAAGCTCGTGCAAGGAAAAAGAAAGAAATTACTAAAAAATGAATGAGGAAAAAATAGAAATTAAGATGGCTCCACATAGACCTAAAAAATCGTCGCATGTGGAATATTTAACGGATGAGGAAGACATGATCGTATACGACATGGGAGAAGAAATAGAATCCCCGAAGAATGGCAGTACTTCGAAAAAGGATCGATACTACTTGTCCGAAGAGTATTGGAAAGATGAGGCTTGGAAACGTGAAGAGTATTCACACACGTTAACTCCAAGCCGTGTTAGAAACGGCAAGAAGTAATAGTTTTCTTTAAAGTAATTTTGTTAGGGACTATACACTTATCTGACTTGGTGGGGAAATCCTCACCAAAATTTATTAACTTTAACTTTTACAAAACTTTTGTAAATTAACTTTCAAGCTTTTTTATAATATAAAAATTTTAAACGAATTTTAAACTAATCTTCATGACCATTTGCTTTTAGATATACCTTGTGCATGTCATTTTAAAATTTTAACTGATTTTTAAAAAATTTTATGTCGTTTAAAACAAATGTTTGGCGCAGTATAGCCGAAATCGGCTCTTGTGCCAAAAAACACCACAATCACTCACTCACTCACTCAGCTGAGAATGCTTTCAATTGTGAGGAAAAAAAAACTTAAAGTTTTGACCCAAGTCGCTAAAAAGTGAAACCAACGTGTCTGTCTCTCTAATTCTTTAAATAATTAGTTTCATTCAATTAATTTTAATTATAATTAAATTATCTTATTTGTACCCAAAACAGTGTATAGAAAATTGCAGCTCAAATGAGCATTTTAAAATGTGAGAAAAAAACCTTTTCAAGTTTTGACACAAGTCACCAAAAGGGTCGCTAAGTTGCCAATGTAGCTGTATTTGTAATTCTTTGAATAACTAGTTTTAATCAATTAATTTGTATTAATTGGAATTAAGTTACTGTATTGTCATCCAAAATAATCATGTATATAAAATTTCAGCTCAATGGAACGCTTTAAAATGTATTTTTATTAACAATTGAAAATTCTACCAAGATAAATATATAAATATATTTAGAGATAGTGTGAGCTAATAGTAGGAATGAAAAACTATTCAAAAGGTTCTTTTGTATGATATTTTTAGAAGCAAAGTACACACACACACACACACAGTCAATAGCTCAACACTGCAACTATTACACGTGTGTAACGACTCTTTTTTTGTTTTTCCTTTGCTATCCCTTTTAGTACAACACACATCGCAGTATCTTGTGGAAGCTGCTTTTTTAACGTAGATGGAAGAAAACTGGTAAAATATGACGTTCTATTAGTCGTAGAACAGAAGATATTATTCTATTTGATTTTAATTTGCATCGCGCTAAAACACTTTTGAATAAGTCTTTCTACTAATTTGCTTCTGAAATCTAAATGGCCGCGGTAGCCCAGTGGTCGAGATAACATACTCGGGGCCGGTTTGTAATGAATTCGAGACTAGTACCTCAGAAGATCAGACGTCAGAGGGGTCCGATGCTTGTTAAATATATATGGCTCAAACGTCCTTCCGTTGGTGTGGAAATTGGGACAGGGGGTTCCAGCTCAGGTGTCTTCCTCGTCAGTTGACCGAGGCTCAAAATTACGATGTACGTCAACAGCCCTCGTGTAGCTTTTATAATGCTCCGTTAATACAATTCTATAATGCCGGTAATAAAAGTCAAATCAAACTTCTGCTCTGTTCTACTTCTTTCACAGAAACTAACTTAACTGAATTGTATCTCACTTGTTTTATATAAAATACTAGCTGGGGTATACCCGTTCTTCACACGGGTGAACTGAAAAATTCAACAACACAGATTGAAGGATAAAGAAGTTTTTAATGAGTTAATTTTACGTGAATTGCAAATTAAACAAAAAAGCTTTTTGCATATCTCAGCTGAACAAAACAAAAACATCTTTGTTAAATTTTTAGTACGTAGATCTAATAGCTGATAAAAAAGATTTTTTTTTTATTTATAACTCCCCGTAACACTCTTGAGGGTCAATTTTTGAAAATACCTCCCTAAGCTGATCTCTACTCAGCAAAAGTAACACATTGTTAAAAGTTTTGTGTAATGAATGCTTAAAATAGTGTAAATAATTTATATCCGCGAAAGTGTAATACATAAATATTACTTTCTGTTGTATTTATTTTATGTCAAAATTGTAATATTCGCGAGCAACGCCGTTTCTTAAATTATAATCGCGATTCAATGAAAAATATAGCGAAATGTTAACGATAGAGTCAAGTTGGCAAATGTCTAGCTACTTTCATAACTTGAGCTTTAATAGAGCTTTGTAAGACCCGCCGTGTAGGGGAGCGATGCACGTTAATGTTTTATCTACTGCAGTTTTTTCATGCAATTTTTTTTTGGAACACTACATTGAAAATTAAGGGATATACATAAACAAAATACTCAACTTTGGGAAATTGAATCCGTTAGAGCTAATTAATTAATTAAACATGTTCCACTGTAAAATTAATTATATATACCGTTCACTTAAAGTAAATTGTCAAATCGTTTTCTTAGGTCTTCATTAACATACAAAAACAAAAGACACTTAAATTTTGACATTAACTATTTATTCGGGACACAAATGATAGTCTTTGTAATGCGCTGAAAACGCAATATCTGCCACAAAACTATTCGCCTTCCCCGCTAAAATACTCATCATAGAACCGTGCTGCCATAACCCTTGGAAGAGTGGATTTAGAAGAATATTTCTGCTAAGTATTGGTAGAGGATATTCGTTTTAAGTTGGTGTGGTAGTTAGGAGAAGGTGGTTCCAACTCAGGTGTCGTCCACGTCACTTGACCATGGTTCAAAATTACGTGGTCCGTTGCCAAAAGTCCTCGTGTAGCTGAACAGTGCGACGTTAATATTCACTCACTCACTCACTCCAAAAAATAAAGTACAATAGTTATAATTATTTTTATACTTAAAAATGCAATATCTGCCTATTCAATTAAAATTATAGCTTTATAATATTAGCTACTAAGCACAAACAAATTTTGAAAATTTGTCCAAATGATGTACTGTGAAGGAGAAAGTTTATTTATTTTAAGTACCAGAAGCGATAAAAGCATTTATTTTGAAAAAAGATCAGTTTCTTACTACCAAATATGCATAACAAAATGTGTCCTTCAAAACCTAGTTTTATTCTGAAATGAAAAAAATTAGGGATTATGCTGATCACAGGAATTAATTAGAAGCGAGTGCCTTGCATAGCCAAAACAAAAAGTGTTTCTTCAGAAATAAAATATAGATGTATGCTGTCGTGGGCTTTTTCGCAGTGTACGCCAGAATTGCTTGCAGAATTTTTTCCTACTTACTTGACAAATATCGTTATATTTTGAATACTTCACACAATATCTTTATAAATTATAGCCTATGCTATAAATTATAGCATATGTGTTATTCTGATGTACAAGCTTTATTACTGTAAAGTTTCATTAAAATCCATTCAGTTGTTTTTCCTTGAAAGACGGCCAAACATCCTCACAAACTTTTGCATTTATAATATATATCTAGATTCTTCTGCATTTGAAACGAGACTAAATTAAGTATAATGTTCAGAGAGAGAGTTATATTTGATTTTGTGCCTTCTGAGTAGATTTTGTAAGCGGTGTTCAATCGTAAGACTTTTGAATAAATAAACGAGTATTAACGACTTTTATTGTTCAAGTAAAGAGAGAGCACTAAATAATATAGTTACACACACGAAATACAAGAGCTTTGTTTTGAAACAGCACCATCTACATTTCATACATGTACCACATGAAATTGCTCTTTGTACTTTCTAAATGGGCTGGTTTGCTGTACAGTTAAAATTAAGGCGATTAAATTTGAGTTGCAGTCCGCATGTTTCCTAAAGACATCTTCATTTTTAGTGTAGAGACTTGCATTTATATTTCACAAGTGAAGGTTTATAATTAAACTAATTTTTAAGTAAAAAACAAGTGCTTGAGACTCATTATTTTCTTGGGTATTGATGAGCAAGGCACACAGCGCTCGTGTAAATGTTGATTCACCACAAAATATGAAACAATAATATAAACATTTTTAATTTCTATGACAAAAGTTTATTTTCAAGCACCTTTTACTTTCTGCATATGCTGAAATTACTTAGAAATTTGAATATTTTTTCCGGATACAGAGAATATCTTTGTGATTTTGTATAGAAGTTGATTTGAACACTACTGCATATAGAAAATATGAAGACGTTATAAATATGCATAAAATTATTCAAAATGCACTTATTTGTTTTACATTTAGAATGTACTACTTTGTTTTGCGTTTCCTTTTATCAAAAGGAAAACACACACAACACGCGAGAAATAGTCTGTTTCATTCATCGTATTAGCATTAAATAATAGTCAAAATATTTCATGAAACGTTTTTATTGTGTTTTATAATAAATGATACTGACCCTTTAAAAGTCCCCCCATCCCCTTTTTAAAGGCTTCATCCGAAAGAAGTATGCCCATCTCTGTGTTTGATTATGTATTGAAACCCTGGATGTTTTTCGAAGGCAAACGCCGGACACATGTATATGAGGTGTGGAACAAAAAAAAAAAACTCCGAGACTGGCCGATTAAATTGTTGTACTTACAGAATTACAGAATGAGTTCTTGACATTATCACCTTCAAAGTAAAACCCTTCAGCTTTCCCACAGTACTGCTTTCGGTGTTGCCATTGCTGGCAACAGTTCTGGAACGTGCCTAAAAATCTTCAACTAAGGTAAAAAGAGTTTCCTTTAAGCAAGATTTAACTGTAGGAAGTAATCAGGTGAATAAAGTGGATATCCCATCCGTCATCTTTTCGCTTGTCAGAAGATAGGGCCGTGTGAGTGGGTGCATTGTCCTGGTACAACAGTCATCCATCACTCCACATATGTGGCCTTTTCCCCTAAATCTTGTTCGTATTTAAATGTAGTAGCATTTATTAAGTCTGACCACTGGGAACCCACTCGATCATAAAAATTCCATCAATGCCGATGAAGACACTGCATTGAATGTTGATTTTGACACGCGTGCGTTTTTGAGTCTTCGGAATCCTGGAGACTTTTACTGCATCGATTGGTGCTTACTTTCTGGGTCATAAGTAAAAATCCATGTTTCAACGCGTCTTACAACAAATTCTAACAAACTTGGCTTGTTTGTAATGCGTTCTAACATATCCACACACACGTCTTTACGGCACTGTGTTTTACTGCACCTTTACACAAATGAGTAATTCGTACGTCGAACAGCTTCTTTATTCAAGTTAATCGACGCCGCCACTACACAAACATTTCATCTTTTGTCACCCCGGATCACATCACGTACTTTGGCACTGTTTTGGTCTGTATTCGGTGACTTTGGGTACTCAGCATGTTCATCACTGGCTCTTCTACCTGAAAACCGTTTATGCCATTTAAACACATGTGCGCGAGACAAAGTTTTATCTCCATACACCTGGCTTTTGTAATGATTCCGTGGCTGATTTCTTCACGGGAAGCTTGATGTTCATTCGCTATTTAATTTTTACACTGGACATTTTTTCGCCAGAATGTAATTACACGTGTTCACTCAATGACGCAGTACTCCCAACTGCCGTGATCGGATAAGTCGAAACTAGCCGCATGGATAGAGGAGGAGTGTAGAATGAAGTCACAAAAACAATTGCTGCCAACTCCACTCTTTTTTCAAGCTACCCCCTTAGTCTCTTTTTCTTGTGTCGTTTGTGAAAAATTGTTTTTTCAATGAAACATGGATTCTGAGTTCACAAAGACGTTTTTTAATAATTGAACTTTTTCAGAACCATGTGTCAAATTGAAAATCATAAATTAAGAAGTTGAGTGGTGCAAGGGTACGAATATTTCCTTTAGCGACCGACGGTACCTTTAAGTACCACTTTAAAATTACATAGAATATAACAATTTTTGCGAATACTCTGACGATACTTGGCAGGAATATTCTTTTAAATCCACACTCTTTCGAGATAAATGGCACCACGGGTTCTATGATGAGTATATTAGCGGGGAAGGCGAATAGTTTTACAGCAGAAATTGCGTTTTCAGCGGATTGCGAAGATTGCCATTTTTGTTCCGAAAAAATAGTTAATGTTAAAATTTAAGTGTCTTATTTTTTTTGTATGTTAATATGAAAACCTTAGAAAACGATTTGATTATTTATTTTAAGTGAACAGTGTGTATATAATTAATTTTACAGTTGAATATCTTTAATTAGTTAGTGCTATAACTAATTAAATTTTCCGAAGTTGAGTATTTTGTTTATGTATATCTTTTAATTTTCGATGTAGTGATTCAAAAAAAATATTGCATGAAAAAAAACTGCAGTAAATCATAATGCGGTAGATAAAGGGTTAAAATATTTATTTTTTTATAGAACTATTTAAGGGGTTGTTAAATTTAATTTTATTTCTATTGTGAAAGATTAGTCGTTGTATATTTTATGTTATTTATTTTCGTGTTAATAAATATCTTTTAAGTGATGCATACTTAATATATAATAAGCTCTAAATCTATTTTCTTGACATTTGTTCCTCACCTCTGTATGCTTTTGATTGGGAAATGAAGTTTCGTCATACTGTGCAGCAACCGAAATCGTATTGGCACACCACAGCTATAAGATTGTCACCACTGCTCTATCTCTTAATGAAGAGTTTTATGAAATTCTTTAATTTTTAGTTTTCTGAAATTATTATTTGCACAATATCTTACTTGATTTTGCTTTAAGTTTACGTATATCGTATTAAGTATTGTATACACTGTTGCTGCTTAAGTATCCAGTTGCATAAATTCTGTAAAAATCAGGCACAGTACAGATTTTGCACAAAGGTTACTTGAAGCCGGAAAATAACCACTAAGTCTAGTCGTCCGGTGAATCCGGCAGAACTTCATGATGCGACGTCAGTCACGCAGATTCATCATTCTCTTTTACTTGTTCTAAGAGGTTGGAGAAAAGAGCGAAACGTTTTGTCCTAATTACTGGGAGAAAATAAAAGCGGCTTCTATCAGGTTTCAAATGGGGCTCAACATTTGAAAGAACCTTTCAGCTATGGCGTCCATTAATGAATTCAGGGAATATCCTTCATGTAATTATCATCTTAATTCAAAGACGCCGCATATATTAATTTAGCTCCTAGTGAGATATTATGCCGACTAAAGTGCATTATAATGCTGTGTTAATTATGAAGTTATCAATAAATTCATTAAGACACATCTGCAAACAGAAAGGGACTCTGCGAAGATGGCTATTGACAAATATTATGATATTTAGCTTTCTGATTTTGAAAAGCACCTGCTGATATAATGAATTTTCCTTCATAACAGGTCTTTACATTTCACTCATATCATCAAAATTATAATTGTATTGCAAAATATGAAATGATATAGTAATCATTCGAAATATAATCTTTAATCTTACTTTCGATTATCAGTAATTTGTGTTAATACATTTCACAAAGAAATATCCGGAGAAAATATACAAAATTTTCGAGGTATTTATTTTTTTAAAAAATTCTACCGATATTATTCATTATGATCAATCACTTCATTTAATATTTTCGTAAATTTTGAATTTGAATTTAAAGACAAATTAATGTGATATGTGAAATATTTAATTTGAATTTTATATTAGTAGCAAGGGATAAATAATTATGAGCTTTGACGTATTGCTTTTAAATAAGTCGTCAAAATAATCTAAACTACCAGAAAGATTTTTTTTCTCTGAATTTTAAAAAAGAAATACAGTTTTTCAAAAAAAAAAGTTTAGAATAAAATTGGAATTGGGAAAACCATTCTAAATAGCAAAGTCAACTCATTTATCGAAAAAAAATAATGTAAACCTGATAAGGAACCATTGAAAATGACACTCGCAAGTTCTTTAGCCGGTATTGGCTCTTAAGCCTTAAGACCCTACATTCACTCACTCACTCTAACTCCACATATTACTGGTCACGGTAGACTAGAGGTCAAGGTAATGGACTCGTGGCCAGCGTGTCATGAGTTCGAGCCTAGTACCACTGAGGACCCACCGTGTAGGGTAGCGATGCATGTTGAATCTATCGAATGCTCAAACGTCTTCACGTTGGTGTGGTATGGTTGCTTGGAGCGGGAGTGCCTGTTCAGGTGTCGTCCTCGTCATTTGACCATGGTTCAAAATGACGAGGTCCGTCGCTAAAAAGCCCTCGAGTAGCGGAACAGTGCGACGTTAAAATTCACTCACTCACTTACTCCACATATTATTTTTACTAGAAAAAAGGCACTACATATGTCTCGACTGTAGGACCTATATTATTGATATTATGTGACTGAATTTACAAATTTTTCCAAACTTAGTTTGCAAATTTATATTTTTTTAAGTACAGAGTCTCCTTTAACCCTTTAACTTGTTTACCCGTACACTGTACGGGCTATCGTAGGCTGGGTCTAAGGAGTTTGCCCGTACGCTGTACGGTTACTGATATTTTCTTTTTTTTTATTTTCACACATTTTCTTAATTCTTATAATGAGATTATAGCGCTAGAATTTTTCAGAACTGTAGCTTGTCCTTGGTACTGAAATTCTTCTCATCCGGGATTTCTCTGCTGTGGGAATTTTTCATTAGAGGCAAGAAAGTAGAATCTTGAAAATATTCGACGAAGAACAGGGATTGGCGAGGCAATGTACAATGTGTTGCTTGAGAAGAAATGAAAATGAAAAGATAATCTAAAAAAAAGCCGATATTATCTTTAACCCCATTGCACTGTAAATCTTACCTCATGCTTCAAATTGTGGGCGTATAAGTATATACGTATAAAATCCTTAACCGTATGAAAAGAGGTACGAGCATGACATTTTTTTGCAAATATGAGAGAAATTTTTAAAGGCTACAGTGGATAGTAAGTTTTTTTCTTTTTTCATTTGTTACATACAGGGTCCAAATTTTGTCTGCCTGTATTTAGTTTATAACTAAAACTATATAAAAAAAATTGGTGAGAAAAGAATGACTAGTTTTTACAAAAATTAAAAATATTTGTAGCAAGAATTTAAAAATTGCAAAACGTTTTATGCGTTTTAATTTTCTTCAAATTTCAGTTTCTAAAGCAATTTGTACACATTAATGCATGCAATATAATTTTTTATATGATAACTTACAAAAATATGGGTACACGCATATTTTTATATGAAATTTTAAAGAATTTATTACAATGACTTTATACATAAAAACTTAAATTTCTTCTTTAACACTATCGCTATTGCTGACAATGCATCCAAGAAGTTTAAGTACACATTAGCAGAATACTTTTGGAAAATATTGTTAGAATCGGACAAAAATTGCAACGCATGAAACCTTTAAAATTTTGTTTTCAGCGCAAAATTTTGATTTTGAGAAAAATGGCTTCTTTTTCTTTAATTTTAAAGAAAAATAACTTAATTTTTTTAAATGAAGATATAAATATAAATTTGAAATTGAAGAACACTAAAACCGCAGAAATAATATATATATATATATATATATATATATATAAAAGGTCCTGCAATAGTTATTGTAACAATCACATTAACACGTGGTATATATAGTGATAAAAATTGAAGTAAGCTAAATCTTTCTAATAATATCCAAAGTATATTAGCAGAATGTATTTCATTATTTCATCAATCAGATAATATATCATGTATTTCATTATTCATAAAGAATAAAAATAAATTATTTCAATACAATTAAATTCCAAAAATTCCAAACAGTAACAAATTAAATTACACCTAAAAACGAACCTGATAGAAATTTTTTTCAAAAGCATCTGCACTACAAGCTCATTCTATGCTGCCAGCAAGTTTTTTCCTTTTCTCCTATTGAGTAGAAATGTTTTGAGAAATGCGTCGTTTATATCTTACCTCTCAGCAACACTTATAAAAAAAAGAACTGCCGTTTAGGTGTGAGTCGTCCTTCGATTCAAGAGATTTCACATAGCCCAAATTGTGCTTTTCGATGGCATCCGTTTCAGCTATTTCCAGACTTCTTTTGGAGTCAAATACCTATTTTAGATATTTTCGACAAATGCAGACTTTTATTTGAATTTTGCATCTTGCCTACAGCGCATCTTTCAAGAATGGAGTCTGAAGCTAAACACTGAAAAACAGGCATAATATTTTATACTTGTTGCGACAAGTTATTTCTAATGGAACGTGGCCCTGGGGTGTCATCTTTGGCTATTGCTATTTTATGAAAACACAACATTGATTCCCCTTCAAGACACTTACCATGCTTAGGCTTTTCGTCAGCTGAAGATCAATGCATCACAGCCTGGCATAAATAACAGTTTTCAGTTTTTGGGTGTCTGAAACACATAATCTTTTATTTCCTTTCTGTAACAGTTTTGCAACTTCATGATGTTTTTATTTGTAAAGCTTCCCTATTTATGTCCACCAAAATTCCCTTTTTTTACCCTTCACTCTTTAACTTTGTTGCGTAACGATGTGCCTAGCCTCTTTAAAAGATGATTCAACCACGCTGTCTTTTCAGTTTTACACCGGAACCATATATTTTGCTTTTTGACGAAAAGTCTCTTTACTTTGAGTCGCTTTTACTCAACATGGAAATAAATCTCATTTAGCAATCACAAATTGACTAACTCCACAAAATTAGTGCAACGTGCATCTCCATGGCTCCAGAAACTCCATCGAAATTTTTGTCACACTCATTCACGTGTCCTTTTTGCTATATGGGAAACCCCGCACTATCGACTCCCATATCTCGACCAGTGACTACACAATTTTGACTCTATTCTTATACTACTTCAAATTCAAGGATAAGTCCACTAAGGGCCTCGATGATTATTTCTAGGTTAGCTGTATGTCCTCGCTTTTACCAAGTGCCGTCATGTGGCACACTCGCATCAACGATATTTTAGAAAACATCGACTTTTATGTGAACTTCTCTTGCTGCTTGACGTGACATTTCGGACTTTTTTTTCTTCTCCTCTGTTTTTTACAGATAAGTTGTGCATGCATTTGGCAATTGTTTTTCTGTCCATTGTTGGTATGCTTAGCACATATCAAAAAGTTTCCAAAGCAGCATGCCTTCTGCCTATGAATAGGAAGGCACTTATCAGCTTGCTGTTTATATCATGTGAATTTTTGGCCTCCTCTTAGAAATTGGAATGTACACTTCCACACCTTTCTTGACATGATTTGTAATGGTGTAGCTTATAACAAGAGGTCAGTTTGTTCAATACTTGCAAGGAATTTTCTACAATAGTTCAGAAAACACAGCTTTGTGGGTGAAAATATAGCTTGGCTATGGTTGGGTAGATGTACTTGGGTCAGGTAATTGATCTCACTGCAATATTATGATGTATCACCGTTTTTTTCATCAACAGTTCAGGAGATGTTCTAAAAAGTACTTTTTGTTACGGTTAAATCAACATAAAGTTTGATTAAAATCGAACGAAAAATGCAAACGCAAGTTTGTCAACAAATAATGCCAATTTCAGTCTCGGATACCTTTAAAACAAATTGCTTTCATCCTGATTTTGATGTGAATTAGCATTTAAAATTAAAAATTAGTGAGGCTTTGTCTAAAGTAGTGCTTCTTAAACTTTCACTATTGACGACCCAATTTTAAATCATAATTTTTATCGCGTCCCCCTTATACAATAATAATGCGCTTTGGAGCTAAGGCTACAATATGATCCTAATTATAAACCGTACGAATTAAGAAGTTAAGTATTAAATTTTGAATTTGTCATTTTTAAGTATTATTTATTTTAAGCAAATTACTTTTAAGTAATAGGATAATTATTGTTATTTTTCTTTTCTCTAATTTTTAAATTGTTGCAAAATGATATTTAATTAAAAATTTATTTCCTCCATCATCCATTTCTAAATGTCATTAGAAAAAGAGTCTATTCTATGTTGCTCTCTATCCTATCCATCACATTTGGCATTAATATATAAAGCGAGAAGACTTCAAAATGTTTTAACCTTAATAAAGGACACAAATCACAGACACTTCGCAAATATTACAGGAATGATATTTGCAAGTAAAACCGTTATTTTTTGTTCAAATTATTGCAGTTTAGCTGTCCTTTGACTTTGAGCCTCACGCAACCACTCCCGTGTTAAAAGCGTATTCAATATAAAAATATGGATGTTAGTTCTAAAAAAATTGTGTAAAACGCTTATTTTTCATCATGCTTTACATATTTCAAACTACCCATAAAAATAAATTTTAGTATTCCATAAAAAATAATCCTTCAATGACAGAGCCAATCATACCAATAAGTTCTAAGGTCAAACGATGATGACTGACGCAAATCTGCTTCCTGGGTGAAAAGTGAATAAGTCTTCCTTTTCTTTCTACAGCTAATGTACAATATTTCAAAAATAATTTTTATAACAGTGATAAATTTTTTATCTTCCTAGAATTTTTCTCTGTGTTTGAGTTTTGCTTTTTTCTGAAAGAATAGTATTTTAGGTTTAAAAATAAAACGTAAAAAAAATTTCTCTTCGTGGGATTACAGCAAATCAAACAAAATATTTTTCAATTCCTACTATTAGCTCACAATCTCTATTTATGTATTTATCTTGGTGGAATTTTCAATCGTTAATAAAATACATTTTAAAGGGCTCAATTGAGCTGAAATTTTATATACATGATTGTTTTGGATGACAATATAATATAATTTACCTATAATTAATAAAAGTTAATTGATTAAAACTAATTATTTGAAGAATTACAAATACAGCCACGTTGGCGACTTAGCGACCCTTTTGGCGACTTGTGTCAAAATTTGAAAAGGTTTTTTTTGTCACGTTTTAAAGCATTCAGTTGAACTGAAATTTTATATACACGATTGTTTTGGATGACAATACGATACTTTAATGATACTTAATAAAAATGAATTACCACTTCATGTTGTGAATCTGTCCTATGTATATACATATTTATATTAATTGTAACTATTTAATAAAAAGTAGATAAAATAAAAATTTTCTTTGTTGATCTAAGTAGAAATTGACATAATTTTTTTTTATATTACTTGTTTTTTATTTAGTTATAGGATCAGTTAGTTAATGAACGTATCAAAGTGGAAACTTTTAAGTATCAAATGGAAATTTTTTAAACCTTTTTTTTGATATGCTCACGCCCCCCTTGTAGGATTATCACGACCCTTAGGGGATCACGCCTCACAGTTTGAGAAGCACTGTTCTAAAATAAATAAAATTCTTACTGACAAAGTACTTGACAGCTTAGTTAGCATGACATTAAAATGTGGGGGGCGTGGTCATGGATGACTAAATCGAAATTACCTCATAACTCAATAAAAATGCATACTCCCCAGAAAAACTTTGCGTTTGATAGAGAGGCTAATATAGTATTAAAATGTCAAAGTGTTTTTTAAAATTTTGGATAATTTTCCATATTTCAACTGTCTACTGTCGCCCTAAGATATATGAAATATTCTTCATAACATGCACAGTATGATAAAAAACATATATTTAAGGCAGTGTTCCTCAAACTGTGGGGAGCGCCCCCTTGAGGGCCGCGAGCATATCGAAAATAAAAAGATTAAAAAAAATTATTTACTTTAATGAAGTAAAACAAAATATACTTTCTTTGACATAATAAAAAATACACATTTACACTGATATAACGTATATATATCATCTGCGATATAACGTCATCAAAAATAAAAGCTTCTACTTCAAAACCTCATTAACTATCTTTGATACTATAACCAAATAAAAAACATTTTATTTGATTTGCTGTAATCTCATGATGAGAGAATTTTTATTAAGTTTTCTTTTCAAACCTAAAGTTCTACTCTTTCAGAGAAAAAAAAAACAGACCCATAATCAAAAAAATTTTAGGAAGATAAAAATTTCACCACTGTTATATCATTGAAATATTGTACATCAGTTGTAGGCAGCAGATTGTATTTGCTGCGGTTTGACTTTCGAATTTACTTGTACGGTTAGTTACGTCTCTGCTCTTATGTATTTGTTTTTTCATTTAGGGTAACTGTAAATAAACTACTCCGCTTTCCTTGTAAAAAATATTTTTATGATTTTTGGATAAGCACAGAGAGCACTTTGAAGGATTACTAGGCCAAGATTTATTTTTATGAGTATTCCCAAACATATAAAGCATAATGAAAAACGTTTTACACAATTTCTTTAGAACATCCATATTGTAATAAATACACTTTTAATCCGGGAGCGTTCACGCCGAGCACAGAGTGCACAAAATCGGTAATTCTGGCAAAACTGTTTAATTGTTACCAATGGCCCTGACACTATCCTCCTATTTGACAGTCTTAACGTGAACTAAAATATATTTGTCCCATATCTCCCTCTTTTTTGGGAGTGACAAACGCTTTTACAATCATAAGATACTTGTTCCATCCATACTTATTACATAAGAGTTCCCTATGCGATCACTTTTTTCTAAAATATTTTCTGTGTAGTATCCCCCATTGGTGTGGTGAGGTAGTTAGAAGAGGTGTGGCAGCTCAGGTGTCGTCTTCCTCCATTTGACGTCTTCGTCATTTGTTCATAATGACGAGATCCGTTGCCAATAGCCTTCGTGCTGCTTCAGAGGGCAACGTTCATTAATCCTTTAACTCTCTCTCTCTATAATATATAATCTAATTATTTAAAAAATGTGTTTATTTCCATATATTTATATTGAAGTCCAATTAGAAATTAAATTAGATATTCAAAGCATTTCCAGAGTTCTATTCATTATACCAGTGTTTCTCAAACTGTGGGGCGCGCCCACCTAGAGGGCGTGATAACACTCGCACCCCCATTGTAGCATGTTTAAAATGTATTAATTTACTGAAATTAAACAAAATACATACAGACGTAATAGAAACTAATGCAAATTTACACTGATATAAAACGCTTATAAATGTATTAGTACTGCTCAGTGTATTTTATAATTAATTTAACAATATTATATAAAATAAGAACAACATTAATAATTATCAATGACCCCATGGGTTTGTCATATATATAATTATATATAAAAACCAACACTTACCTAGATAATTTGTTCGGTTTATAATTAATCGCTTAACTGAGGGTTAAGAGTTACACGATTCGATACCCAATACCACCGTTTTCCACGTAGGCGCGCGTATGTGATGGATTGAGGGGTGGAGGTGAAAAAGAATAAACAAGCAAATTCTTTGAATTAAGTAAATCCATCGCAAGCACTGTCTAGGTCCTTTTATTGCAATCCAAAGCCTTCGGAATAATTTTATGGATGTGCCCAGAAAAGATCGTACTTCGAAAGATGTATATATACGTTCGGGGCACTTAATGCTTTGTCTGAGCGAGATATTTATACACGCCGGTGGCAATCATGAGGTTAAAGTTGTATTGTAGCTTTAGCGCGTTAAAGTGTATTATTTAATTAAAAATACATTGTTATTGTATGGAAGGGGGAGGCGATGAAAATTATGATTGAATATTGGGGCGCAAATGTTGAAACTTTGAGAAGCACTGCATTATACTTTTAAAATACCTTGTTGTGCTTCTTGTAACACATTCATTTGGAAGTAAATAAAGTTGAAAAAAAAAAGGGAAATATAGATCCATTACTGGAGATCTATCGTTTCTATCACGAGCGACTGAACATCTTCTGTTATCCCTCTTTGAAGGATCTTTCCCAACCAGTTTATCGCAGAACGTCATAAACACAAGGTTATACTCCTAGGAATCGATGAAACTTCCTCTCACGAGCCCTTATTGTTCGGAGGTAATGGAGCGGTTTCATAAGATAAATGATCTGAAGACATTCATCAAAAAGGAATATTTCGTAATTCTGCGTTTTGTGGAAGACGATCCGCATCGATTCCTTTAATGCATTCATCTTGATCCAGGGGCACCTTTGTCTTGTAGAGACGTGTTTCTTTCGTAAACGGCAAGAGTGTATCGTATTTTATGACAATTTCTGTCACAGTTCCCAAATGCGTGCGACTTCTGTCTGTTGATGTCACTAGTTTGTTTGTAATAAATTTATCGATACGCTAATGGCAAAATGTCATTGTGCTGTATTAATAGCATCTTTAATCTAGTTAAAGGTTAAGTTGTAGGGTGAGCTGTAAGTGGCTGACATGTTAAAGGAGAATTAACCAATAAAATATTATAGCATGAAAAGTCATTTTTTATATGTTAAGCGTTTCTAAGAACTTAACAAAAGACGGAAAACAGGTTCCCCCCCCCCTCCGATAATCAAATACTACTTTCATGTTTACGAGAACGTATTGAGTTCATTTAAAAGGACATAACTGAGTTCAATGATTGTTTGGTTACTGCTTAACATCACACAACGAATTTATGGGAAGCTTTTAGCAATATTATCCAGGGGTCAGGAGTTCACACTAGACTTTGATCTCCAACCTGCTCCTGGAGAAATAACCCTTCCCGCACTCACAATTTATTTAGGAAAAAGTATTTTTTTTTAAAGCGATGGACTTTTTAGGTTTGAACCGTGGTAAAGCAACGAGGATAACCTCTGAGCTGGGGCTCCTACATCTTCAATACCTATAACATTAGGACTTTGAACGTCGATGGATATTTAAAAAGCTACACACATTACCCTGCAAATTTCAAAAATACCAAATATTTTATTTATTTATTTATTTAGTATTTTCTTGAGGTCCATATCTTTTGCAAGCGTGTCACTTAATTTAAGAACTGATAATAAATTAGTTTTTAAGAAATTTGAAGTTTTCTGATCTTAGGTTATGAATTCGGTTTTATTTTAAAGCAATTTCCCTCCCTTAAATGGAATTAAATATATTTTTGGGCTCAATCAACTCTTTCAGTGTGAAATGGTTATTAATTTCAATTTTCATTACTAAAATCATTTCTGTTTAATTATGTTTCGAGTTTTTTGACTTCTAATACTTACTTCATTAATTGATTTCGAGGCCAATGTTTGTAATAAAAAATGGTTTATATAACTTAGAAGCTTTATCCCAAATACTTTCCAGTTGAGAAAATGTTGTGGCCAAACCGTTCTAAGGTTTCTATGAGAAACAATATCTCGAAGAGATGGACTACTACTGAAAATGATGTATCTAAATATCGTTTTTAGTTGATAGTGCTATTAGACTTCCGGATACAAGTATTCTGAATTCAAGTATTGCAGACAAAACTGAATATTTCCCTGATGTACCAAACTATATTATAGTAAACATGTTGTCGTACCATATTTTAAAATTTTAAAGTTGCGCAACACGTAAGCATCATAATTGCTAATAAACTTATGTTGTAAATCGCTAACGTTTTGATAGATGCACCGCCCACCCTGCCTCTGCGATTAATGCATGTGTGGCTGGTTCCTCTGTTAGTCTTATTGATATAATCAACAACATACTGGGGCTATGAATATTCTTCAGAGATGAATTGGAAAGAGCCATGTTGAGCCCAACCACGTTAAGTATAAACGGATTAAAACAATCATTCTATTTTTCGGAAAGAGTTGCCGTTTTATAAATACTCGAGGTCGAGTTATCCCAGCTTGTAAAATGTTTATATAATCGTCATCCGATATTACGTATAATTAGCTTGATAATAGTAGTCAATACCGTTGTAATCATTATCTTCCAGATATTTTTGTGCCGCAATTTTAACACTAATCATACCAACACTTAATAGATACCTATTTCTACCACAGCGGGTCAAATGACCCGACTTTATGTTTTATGCTTGAATATATGAAATATGGATGTTAGAAAAGAAATAAAAATAAAAATTAAATTTATTATAATAAACAAAATAGTAAATTGACCATTTCTATTACAAAAGCAAAAAATTAGAATTTTTAATTCATTGCTCGTCGCATTTTGTACATATAAGTACATTTTACATTGTAGGTCCATTGTACATTTTCCACAAACATATTTTTTAAATTTACAGCAAATTTTGTTGGTTTTATTTTCTTTACAGTATCCTATTTGACATCTCTTACATTGATAAGCATTTGTATTAGACTTAGGCAACGATCCTTTCTTATTTTTTTTTTTTGGATGTTCACGGGCTTCTCGAAAATCAGCGCCAAGTTCTACTGCTAGCTTGAGTAAAAAATCTTGTCTTGAGATGTTTTCTCCTGCCGTTTACTTGTACAAAATCCAGGCATTTATTCCAGCTAAATCAAAGATATTGAAAAAAACTTGGAGAGGCCATCTGCAAGACTTAGAACTTAGACTTTTCTTGAAATTATTCTCAGCTATTTTGAATGAACTACTTTACGCAACAGTCTTTGCAGAAACTTGCAACTTACCGACTACAATACGAAAAGCAATATGACTCGATAAGCTTATAAAACAAAAAATGCTCTCCGAGTCAAATGACCTGTTGTGGTAGATAACGGTATACGACAAGTATTACTCAAAATAAACAAAACAAAAAATAGTATAATAACTGTAGATTAATTACTTATAGAAAAAGTCATGAAGAGTCAAATGTGCAAAAGCAATAAGATGATACGTGCATTTTCAATGCAAAAGTTCAAAATGGGTCATTCGACGCGTTTTGGTGTGTTTAGTGTTAATGTAGCGCAAGTGGCAAAAAAGAAGGGGGTGAGGAAGAGGTTGTCTTATTTGTCTTTCCACACACGTGCTATAAGCACTCAAAATCTTGAATTATTTGCATGTTTACCACCATTAATTGTTACTGGAATTTGGCAATTTAAGCGATTTTTTTCATTGCACTTTTTAGGGCACCCGGAAACGAAAATGCAATCTTTTTTTGAAAATAGTAAAATGTATTAGAAAAAGACAGAAAGAATGGATATTTTCAAAATTACAAAATTCTGTAACTGTTTTAAAGAAATTTTACTATATTTCGTTTCATCTTAAATTCAAAAAAGCTAAGACGCGCAAGCTGACGCCAATGACGCCATAAGGCGAAACGCCAGTAAACGTTTGAAGTTTTAATTTTTTGGGAGCTTAACTTTTAAGCTTTACTCTCCAAATTTCACACATATATAACAAACAACAGTAACTTTTAAACGACAAAAAAAGGTAAAATAAATACTGCGTAAATGAATTCTTGTAAAAAGGGTATCAAACGAAAAACACAAAAAAACTCTTAAGATCTGTTATATTTATATAAGCAACGTTTTCAATCTTTGAACAGAATACGGATAATAACGTTTGGCACACGGAAAAAGTTTCGTTGGATTATTTCTACAAATGATGAAGTTATTAAATATTTAATTAGATTTCTCGGAATATTTTTTGAAAAATCGTAAAAATATGTTTTCGGTATTACCTTTTTTGAACCACTGATTTTAAAAGAGCTTTTGCAGTGCAGAATATAGGGCTGCGGTAGCCTAGTGGTTAAGGTATCGGATCATGGCAGGCATGTCATGAGTTCGAGCCCTGTACCACTAAAGACCCGCCGTGTAGGGCAGCGATGCACGTTAAATCTGTCGAGAGCTGAAACGTTCTCCCGTTGGTGTGGTGTGGTAGTTAGGAGAGGGGGGTGCCAGCTCAGGTGTCGTCCATGTCACTTGACCATGGTTCAAAATTACGTGGTCCGTCGCCAAAAGCCCTCGTGTAGCTGAACAGTGCGACGTTAATATTCACTCACTCCACTCACTGCAGTGCAGAATATTGATTCATTACTATGATAAGAAATTCATACAGAATGATTGAAAAATTATTTTCATAAAAGCGCATAAATTTTGACTCATTTTTAAAAAAATCATAAAAAATGCAAAATATAGTTATTTTGTAAAAGTAATTATACCGTATAGTGGCAAAATAAATGATCTTTCCGATTCTGTGATTATTTTTTGTCTGATTTTGTGTAAGAAAAGAAGGATTGAGATATTCCAAATACAAAAAAGTAGGAATTCTCATCAAAGGGAGGGGGGAAGGGTATGGTTTTCCAATTTGTCTTTCCACGTAGGCTCCATGAGCACTCATAATCTTGAATTTCGACGTGATGCACACCATTTGCGCTTGGCACAAACGCAGTTTGCGAATATTTAAAAATAAATTCCAAAAGAATTTCCAAATTTCACACTTTGATAAAAAACAAACAAAAAACATCAATTTTTAAACAAAAAAACGTAAAAAATATATATGTTTATGTACCGCATATATGATTTTTTGTAAAAGAGGTATTAAGCGAAAAACGCAAAATTTTTTAAAATCTGTAATTTTTAAGCAATTTTTTTCAATGCTTGGATAAAATACAGATAATAACATTTGTGACCCTCGGGAAAAAAGTTTCTTGTGACTTTTTTTTCATCGATGACGTTATTAAGGTATCCGACTACTTTCGGAACCATGATTTTGCAAAAGCGTATAAATGGATAATATTTATGATACTTATAGATTAGAAAATATATGCAAAATTGTTTTAAGAATGGAATTACAATGAAAAATCATTTAAGTATAATATTTTGACAAAAAATGAACATACAATGACCCATTTTTAAAATATTCTTCTTTTGTGAAAAATGCTTCTATTATAATAATATTTTGCCTATATATAGCTCAGACCTCGGTACAGAGGCTCAACTAGAGTTTTTGAAATATATAACTAAGAGAAATGGGTTTATCCATGTTTTACGACAACAGAGGGGAGAAATTTTAAGAAAAAAAAACACCAAACACCGATAATTATTTCAATGGGCTGTATTTCTGAAAATAATGTGAATTTTTCAAAAGAAAAAAGAAGTCTTTACTTTATATAAGCAAAATATTATTATTATTATAGAAGCATTTTTTATAAAAGGAGAACATTTGAAAAAAAATTATTCTAAGTTAATTTTTTGCCAAAATATTGAATTTAAATAATTTTATTTTTGTCAAAATGTCCTTAAAACAATTTTATACATTTATTCCAATCTAAGTGACACTAAATATCATGAAAATTATCCATTTTTGTGCTTTTCTAAAATCACGGTTCCGAACGTAGTCGGATACCTTAAATGTTTAATTAGAATTTTGAGTATTTTTTGAAAAATCGTTAAAAAAACAAAGTTTTTGTAAAAATTCGTAACAATATCTGTGATCAATGTTATTTTGCACCTATACAACCATTAATCTGACAAAAAATAAAAGGTGGTGTTTAAAAAGGGCTTTTGATTTTCATCAGTTGCGTTATCTTAGTCCGAACTTGCGCCAGATTTCAAAATGATTCATTATAATCTCTTTTCCGACACGATAATGACATACATTCATATGCAATATTTCATGATATACTTTTTTTTATATACAATACAGGTAGTGATGTATCATTTGTAGCTAAAACATGTTCTTCTGCAGAAAAAAATCGTCAAATTATTTGCTTTAGAGTAGTCTGCAGGATATAAATATCGCTTACAAAATTCTCCCAAAGATTTAGATAAATTGATACGGAACGAAAACAAATCATATCTTTTATCCTATAGACACGCTCATTACTTCATTTTATGCTTGAAAAATAGGTGATACATGTTTAAAGATGCATTTATAATTTTTTGCATCCATGGGCAACTTGTGTTTACCTCGTCTAAATCCGAACCTCGCTGAAATGGCCAATTGCCAGCAGCATGCTAACGCCAAAGGAGTTTATATTTCGATGTATAAGCCGAGAATTTTTGGAACGTTTTTTAAAGTTAATGTAAAGAAGTCGGCTTACATACGGATCTACTAATCTCATAAAAGACGTAATTTTAAAAATAAATTAAAAATAAAAAAACTTTTTTAAAAACAAGATTTTATTTAAATGCTCTAAAAAGAATGAAATAAACTTTTCTTTTAAAACTATCAACTTATAATGTCATTGCACAATTTATGATATAAAAGATTGTCGCAAAATTTAAGTACTCGTATTTACTTAATTTGAAAAATTAAAAAATTAAAATCAATCAGATCAAGTTATTTAATTTTCTTGTTTATTTACGCAGGTAAATCTCGCGACAAGCTTTTAGATCATAAATTGTGTAATGACGTTATATAAGTTGATAGCAAAAAAAAGTTTTAAAAGAAAAGTTTATTTTATTCTTTTTAGATCATTTTAATAAAAGCTTGTTTTTAAAAAAAATTTTTTACTTTTAATTTATTTTTAACTTTTTAGTTATCGCTGGACAGGTTTTTCAGTCTATTCATTTCATTCAGCGCATCATTGTTGCAAGGTCGTTTGCCGGTTAATTTTGAACTGGCTAACTCAGGGGTACTCAATCTTTTTTCCCGCCGGGCCACGTACATATGATACAAATTTCACTCGAGCCGCAACAAGAGGATAATGGGGGACGGAGATAAACACTATAAGACCAAAACGATATTGGACAAAGCAAAATTACAAAGCAAAATTAATCAAAATATTAAAAAAGTCTTTTTTTTTACTATAATATTATATTAAAAACGCAAAACACAAAAGTCTTTTTTAAATCCATAATTTAAAACGAATTTCTTAAATCTTAGTGCAGGATTTGGATAATACTATTCTACAAATGGAAAGTAAAAGTTTCGTGCGATTATCTGTAAAAATGACGAAGTTTTTAAATGTTTTATTAAAAATTTAAGTATTTTTTGAAAAATCGTAAAAAAGAAAGTTTTCGTTTTTTTTGTCTAAATGATTGGTTCTAAAAGAGAAAAGCCTGAACTTTTTTAGTGCAGAATATCGATTCATTAAGACGAAAAAAAAAATTCATACGAGGCAATTTAGATATCATATTCATGAAAATGCATAGATTTTGACTCAAACATTTTAAAAAACATCGTAAAAAATAGAAAATATCATTATTCTTTTTTAAAGAATTACACGTATAGTGGCAAAATAAATTATCTTCCCAATTATGTAATTATTTTTGCCTCAGTTTGATAGAAAGATTAAGAAAGGTTTTTAAAACAAGTCGAAAAATCGGAACTTTAAGCTCAGTCCGATAAGATGCTAGGCAGAATAAAAAGCTAACAGGGGTAAAAGTTTTTAATTAATATCTTTTTAACTGATTGCAATATCGGAATGTAAATGGTCAAAAATATATTGGTCATCCAAACTAAACGTGTATAAAAAAATTTAGCTCAATAGGTTGAAAGCATCGGCTTTAAAATTGAGTTGCAAGATTCAACCCGAACAAATTACTTTAATTAATATTTTTAACTAAATGCGATATCGGAATATAAATGATCTAAACATGCATTGTCATCCAAACTAAACATGTATACAAAATTTCAGCTGAATCGGAAACCGTGAAGTGGATCAAATTTAAGTTGCAAGATTTGATTACATATAGATGACGGTACAGGTGAAACTAAATAAAAGCTTGTAAAAACGAGATATTTTCTTAAATTTTCCGTTAGCTAATTACAAGCTATTTTAATCTTTTACATTTTCTTATATTTTTATTTTTTTTATTTTTGAATTCATAACTCTTTGTTCGGACAGATCTATTAATTCCAATGTTGGGAATAAATTATCGTATTCTCTATTTACTTCGCGCGCGCGCGTTTGGGATTCATGCTCTTTTTAACACGCTTTTTCACTTGTATGTTACGAAATCTTTTAACTCGATTTTTACCCACTTTAAAAGGTCAGATTAATTCGAAATTTTGCACACTTGTCAAGGACCGATGACAGTACAATAATTTCATAATTTTGTTTCATTGTCCTGAACAGGATAATCAGGAGACAGGATCCAGATTTAGCGACTAATTTCATGTATCATTATCAGTTTTGGCGACTAAGAGATTAAGATTAACCCTAAAAGTGAAAACGATTTTTTGCGTCAGCAATTTTTTTTTATAATGTAAGCAATTATCCAGTCTTTCTGAAAATGGAAACAAAAAAAAAGACTCGTGCGCGTGAAAAAAAAATAAGTTCGATGGGCTTTTTTCGGTCACGGGCCAAAAATTTTAAAAAAATGTCTATAAATAAATGATAGTTAAAAAAAACTAAAAATACATGCTTTTACTGTAGATCGGACTAAAAAATAAATTAGTTTAAAAAAACAAAAAAACAGGATTTTATAGTTAATCGAACTAAAAATTAAAAAATAATTCTTAATATATGAATAAAATGATTTACGATAAAACTAATGTCATTGGGGTAAAATAGTGGGGTCCTTTGTACTAAATGTTTACACTAATTAAGCATTTCGGAATAGAACTAGTGAGAAATTATAACAACTGATATAGAGCACCCCATGCTTTTACCCCAATAGCATTATTTTCTCGTAAATCATTTTATTCTTATATTAAGAATTATTTTCTTACGCTTTTATGGTTAATCGAACTAAAAGTGTTTTTAGTTTTTTAAACTATAATTTATTCGGAATTATTAAGGGACATATCAGACCAGAATTCCTTAAGAATTAAAATTCGAAATTGCATGGCTCATTTTTAATTTTTACCCCACTCTAACCAGAGAAGGAAAGACCAAGAGAGAAAATAAATGATTTTCGTAAAGAAAAACAAAAAGAAGAAAAAAGAAAGTTAAGTCTTGTTTGATGAGGATGGAAAATCAATTCCAAAAAACATCACTTTTCGAGGCAAAATGTTTGATATCAAGCAAATAAATAAATAAACAGCATCTGCCTTGTATTTACCGTTTCTTTTAGTTCGTTGTTTGTCAAAAATGCAGATTTGAGACTATTAATCATCAAAATGGTTTATGTCCATAAATGATAATTCATTTGACCCGTAGGTTCCCGTGGAATTCAAATTCAATGAAATAACTCCTGCGTAAAATTTCAGATTAGAGAAACGTTTACAATTCATTGCTTGCTTACTAACCATAAAACAAAGAAAATGTTTCCTATTGAGTGGACATAAAACATTACGATTCAATTCATTGGATGATTACTTCTATTTCCCATTCAAGAAGCTTTTCCTTAAATTGCACATACCACGTTGTTTATTTTGAGCATGAATCCTTTTTCATCGACTTTATTTAATAAAGCTTAAGTACTGGATAGATTTCAGACATGACAAAAATGTTTGCTCTTGGAGCTTTTCTAAACAAATATCTTTTTGGATCATTAACGTTCGAATCATATTCTAAGGGACATTTTCAGTGTCAATATGTCATATCTTTTTAGATCCCGCGCGTTTGATTTTCCAATAATTGAGGGATAAGCAAACACTCGGGTTTCAGTAGACCGAGAGAAAAATGAAATTTATCAGAAAAAAGGTTTTTATGTGGAAAAAAAAATGCAAAGGGGTTTTCTTTAGACGACGTAATTAATTAAATCCAGTGGATATTAGAGTAGAATTTTTGAATAATATCGATGCAGTTTCTTCTTATGAATATTTAAATATTTTCATTCAGATTTCAGTAATAGATAACTTTTGATATAAATATCGAACTGGGATTAGAAAACACACTGGTGTTCAGATTTCAGAGAATTTGGCGATTTGATCAAATTTCATGAAAATAGTTGAGAGAAATGTAAAAATACTGCTTCGAAACAAAGACACAAATCTTGTGCGTCGTATACGTGTGTGTGTTCAGCTAGTCGAGGAACAGGATTTACAAGCGCACGTGCCAAAATTCGCATCTCGTTCGCTAGTGCATTTCACCAAATTTCTTGGTTTCCTTGCAGCATTCATTTAAATCAAAATTCAAAGGAAAAATGAATATCTTTCAATGTTTAGAGGATGGAAATGCGAAATGCAGGTAGGCTAGGAGTAGGTCTGTATCGAAATAAGATTTGTACAGAATCAATTTAGCGCCGAGATTCTTGTTAAACTTAAGGAAACAGTTTCGAGTTAGCGAGGAAAACCCCGGGCAAGGTCTTCCAAAGGTCACGACGGCCAGCTGAAATCGCAATATGTCTATTATAGTGAGGCGAAACAGGGATGTTCAGCTCTCTCGCGAGTTGTATGCGGCCATAGAAACTAGAGTTTCAAGGGGGATTGTTTGTAGAGACTCTTCCAGAGACCAGGTGACTATTTCATGAAAAAAGGCTGCTTGCAAAAGACGATTTTGCGTCGCACTCAGTTTTGCTAACAAGAGAGTCCGTATAAAATTGTTCAGAGATTATAGCAATCGGAGCATTTCTCTTCACTCATGAGTCCCAGTTCAATTTAACCAGCGAGAGTCTCATCGTACTTTCATAGGCCGATAATCAAGTACCCGCTATCTACCCTTCAATGTCCGAGAAATAGACCAGTACGGTAGCACAGAATGGATGCTCTGAGCAGGATAACCACTCCTACCTCCATGTCTTTGAAAGAGGCACTGGGACTGCTGTGTGATATATGGATGGGGGTTTGGAGCCTTAAGTTTTCTTTATCAAGCGTGCAGTTGACCCTGATTTCATTTGAAAGGATAACAACGCGAGGCCCTAACAGATGAATTTCTGGAAAGTGAGAACATTCGCCGTGTGCATTGACCCATCAGACCTGAACCCTATACAGCCTGCCTGGGACACTCTGGGGAGAACAATTGCAATTCTTAATTCCCTCTGAGAACCATCCAAGATTTGAAAACAGCGTTACTAAGCGAGTGGGACCTATTTCCCTAGAAACTCATACTCCTTTATTTCCGGAACAAAATCGCTGCGTGAGGCTTCTATATATTTAAGAGGGGATCGTACTTTCATTTTTTTAAATTCCATTCTGCAACCGCTAATTAATATCTTCCGAATCCGATTAGAGTTACACACGATCATGTTTGTGTTTTATAACTAATGAATGGTTATTTTTATACCCAATGTACAAACCAAATATCATTGAAATCCGTCCAGTTCTACAGACATTTGACCAAATATGAAAATTCTCTTCAATAGAACAATGAACTTCGTTTTGGCGCCATATTTGGCAAGAGGTCGGCTCTCTTGACTAGAATAAGTAACTGAGAAGAAAGAAAATACGATAACAAAAATGAAAAGAACCCTAGAATACGTTTGTTTCAGATCAAATCTTTCAAAGGAAATCTGTTTAAAAAAGCTATAAAAATGTGCATGATTTATCTTCAGAGAAAGTGTTAATGATTTATAATATTGTTGCGTAGATCGGGGCTCGTAGATTTTATGCGATCACTCCCAAAGAACAAAGCTGTTCTTCAAGACCGGTGAAATGTATTGAAGAAAACAATCCTCAAAACACAGGATAAATAACAGGACAAATTCGTAAAACATTCAGAAGACTCTCACACCTCAAACACAACTATCAGTGTCTAAAAATACAGGTACGTAACTTTAAGAATTACCCGCAAGCAACTACTCGTTCGTAGGCAGACACACCGCTGAAGTAGAACTAACTCGATTTCAAGAATCCACCACTATTTATAATCTGTGAGGCTAATTTCCACCCCATTCTCGAAAAAATCCGCTTATGCCATCAGTTATTAAGTCTTTTCCAATAATTTCGAGAAGCATCCATATGGTTGCAAAGTCGGCAAAAGTGATGCCAACTTTGCTGTGTCTCCAATATTACGCCAAGTGCCCATTGAAACACCATTATGATGCAAGGAACGGTATGACTTGCAATCATTATTTTTAATCATAAATTAATTGCAACAGAAAGTAATATTAACTTATTAAGCATGTGCAGGTTTAAATTATTTACACTATTTTAAGATAAATTCAAGCAATATTTACCTAAACTTTGTAACAATATCTATTTTAAAAATCAAAAATTAATATTTATGTACTGAATAAATAATTTGATTTGTAATTTCAGAATCTAAATATACATTTTTAAAACTAAAATAGAATGGAATTGTGTAAATTTTAATTTATTAAATAAATAGAATGGATTATATTTATGGCAGTGACTCTCGGACATTTATCCATGCTCTAGTAGGGTTTTAGATCATGAACCAATAGAAGAGAGTTGCAGAATCGAAAGGTGATCCTTTTTTCATTGAGTTATTCAATTTATAGATCTATTCTCTTGAAATGTGTATACCCTAATACGCTACGTAAGTACAATTATAATGAAAACAATCTATACATACGAGATATATAAAGCTAGAAAAACATTTTAACAATAAAATAAAACAAGAGAGAGAGAGAGAGAAGACGTGATTGGAATGTAATGCACGTTCTGTAGATCTCATCTCTGGGAACTACAGAAGAAATTTAAATAATAGAGAAAGTAAAACGAAAATTAATTGAATCATTGTCATGCGTCAGGCAATACTAGAATTTCTTCTTTAGCAATAACTTGTTTATTGTCAAACAAGATCAATTGAAGATCTATACTGTTATTTTTATAGAATTACAAAACTGTTCCAAAATAAAATCTTAAGTGTCTGGGTATCTGATGCTACGAGAAAGGTTTAGTTCTATTTACTTTCAGATTATGTTGAAAGAAACTTTTAAAAGCTTAAGTCAGAGAAAAAGACTTTTCGAGTTGAATTGCTATGATTGAAAAAGTCGCTCAAGATGATGAAAAACCTCAACA
Source organism: Trichonephila inaurata madagascariensis (assembly GCA_019973955.1). Taxonomy (NCBI): domain Eukaryota; kingdom Metazoa; phylum Arthropoda; class Arachnida; order Araneae; family Nephilidae; genus Trichonephila; species Trichonephila inaurata. The sequence continues at coordinate 114,620 of BMAV01015220.1, forward strand.
GAGAAAAAAAACTCAAGAGACAAACAAAACTTTTTGCAATGTATTTGTAATCCTTTTCTTTCAAAAGGATTATAAATATATTGCCAGTAACGAATCTTTGCCCTGTTATTCTACTGATAATAAAAAGAACAGAGATCAGTAAACGGAAGATTAGATATTTCAAAAGTTTGGTAGTAGATTACAAAAAAAAATTAAAAAACTCATAAAATCTCAAAGTGTTTGAAACAAAATTTTTAATTTTATTGAATAACTCCAATAACTTTTACTAGCAGAAGGGCTTCTTGTATGAAATAAGCTTAAGAGTTGGAAGATGTACTGTATTTTAAAATCGAATGTGTTTTAAGAAGAAAAATAAATACAGAAACTCTTTCTTGAATAAACAGACACGATTACTAAAGAGATTTTGGAACTGAAATAATCGATGATGAAGCTCTAAAGGGGTAATACGAGAGTAATTCGTGTATTTGTGATCAAATAAGAGCATTTATGAAAAAGAATGATGAAACTAAAGTCCCGCGAATTCTTATTTGAAAAGTGCATGAGAGAAATATTTAATATTGTAAAAGTTTGTTTTGAATGTAAGTTCTGGTAATTATCCTATACAAATATTGATCTTAAATAAATAAAATATTTGAGTTCAACTGCTTTCACCCAAACATCTCATAAAGAATTTAAGTAGTTACTTTAAAAATTGAGCATTCATTTCAATTTTTTCAGTTTCAATATTTGGACTTTTTCAAAAGTGTTTTCGAATACTTTGATGCGGTATTTTTTATTACTCTTTTACGATAATCTTTTAATATAGGATTTCATACTAGAATGAACATTAAAAAGAAGAGAACAAAATCAAGAACGCATGAATAAGTTTTAAACTTGCGACTAGAATGTATGGTGAAAAGAAGAAAAAAAAAATTTTTTTTTAAAAGGTTATAAGAGTTTTTGAGATAATAGGGTTAAAACAAAAATTAATAGCGGGTAAATTTATTAGTAATAACAAAGAGTTGATAGAAATCATTGATTCTTTTTCAATATACAGTCGAACCTGTATATTGCGAATTTTTCTACATAGTAAACTTTTTCTTGAACCTTGCACATTTCACGATTTTCTTCGTAAAATAACCTCTCAATAGCGAAGTGCGTTTCTATATAACGAATTTTTTCTTTTGTGATTCAATTTCCCCCCTATTTTTAAAGCATTTCTCTGAACATTTCAAGTTATTCTTTCTTTAACCTATTTTATGGTGGTCATAAATCTTGAATTGGTTTTATTGGATCCTAACTCCCCGAGAGCAATAGAGTTCTGGACGCTTCATCCAAGAAGTGCAACCTTTAACCCTCACTGTCCAGTTCACTAGAAACGTCTTCGATATCGTCTTTTTCACACTTAGTAGAGTTGTCCCGCGTCCCCGTGTTCTAGTTATAAAATAATGTATGTTGAATATTACTTGTATGCTTTAAATTAGAAAATGTCATAAAATTCATTAATTTTAATATAAAATTATTTTTTAAAACTAAAAATACAGTGTATTCTTCGACATTCTTTTTTCTTGTTTTCCTTGCGGTTTTCCTTTCTATTTTTTTTTTATGGATAAGATATGTAAGAGGTCTGCGCTCGTCTCCCGAGCACCTAAATGTGTGTGGGGGGGGCGAGGGAAGAAACACTCGACATGATTCAAATCTAATCTATTTATTTCAACACTAAGAACAGACACAATTTCAACTACTAATGAAAGAGAATGTCTCAATGAAAACCGTGAAAATGGAATAACGACAGTAATTCGTAAGCGATTCGTCGACTAACAAACGTCGACTTTTAATTCAGGATCTAATTTATTATCTTATTTAATCTAATCTTAATTCAATCTGGGTGAACAATCGTAACACTTTAAGGTTTCCTTCTAAGACTAATCAAATCTCTATAATTCAAATATTATAGCTTTAATATCAATCTCGCCTGTCTCGAGTATATCTCCACTCCTTCTCTCTTCGAGCTAGAAAACCTCGCCAATTTATAGCAAGTTAGCTTGCATATAACGATTCTCTTCTTCCGAAGGGCTGGTTGTAAATAAAGCGAATTGATAGTCCAAAGATTTCCCAAGTGGATTAGTTAGAAGGTCGCGTATAGATCAGTCACAGATATATAAAATAAACATATATTAATTTTAAAAAAAGGTGTGAATACTTACTTTTTTTAGTGTATGGTGTTTAGCAATTTAAAATTTGTTTTATGTGGTTTATATAAAGTCTATTAAAAGAAGAACCTCTATATAGCAAATTTTCCATATAATGAACTTTTTCTCGGGATTTAGCGACTTCGTTATATAGAGGTCCGACTGTATATCAAAGCATTCAAACCAATGTTTATAAATACCCAAATGTTTATAAATACAAGGAGGGGATTTGAATTATAATCAACTGTGTACGTCCATAATTGTGAAGAATATATTTATTAAAATCTATATAAAATTTGTATACTTTCAATATTAAAAGAAAACTAGAATCTCGGGAAAAATTATAGAAAACAAATGAAAAAAATACCCTTAGAAAAAGAATAAAAACTAAAAAAACTCAATTAATAAGTATTTTTGTGAGGCAACAAAATAAAACTTATTTGTAATATTTTGCATCTATCTATATGTTAATCTTGGCTTTTAGAATTATTTTTTGCACGATTTATCTTTCATAATACGTTCTTTTACGGGATTTATCAGCTTGAACAAAAAATTATGACTAAATGATTTTTCTCATATCAGACAGGTTATGTTTCATTTTTACCACATGTTTAAAATTTTGGTAACAATTATATTCCTAATATTTCACCAAGAGTTTAAACACTTTTATATTTTATCTAATAATAAAGAGAGTGAATGACTTACAAAAGGGACATTTTAAAAATTTTGCATGCACACGACACCACATAAAGATCTATGTTATAAATGCTGTGTCATTTATTAGTGGATTAATATCAGAAGTATCACAAATAAATGTGTCCATCTTAATCAATCAACTGTTATTATTAAAATGCTGAAAGTATATGATTAATTAAATATTTTGGATGAAGTTTTCTGGATTTATAGATTACTGTAAAATGACAATAACTCGGTAAATATCTTAAGAGGAAGTGATGGCCTAAATTTATTCAGTAGTTAATCAGTTTTTTTATTCAGCGTCAAGAAAAAGTCCTATGGTGTGCTCTGGTTTCACGAAACGTAATCGCCCATTCATGTTCGGTGTGCATTTCAACATTGTTATGGAAGCAAACTTCCTGGGGCCAAATCAATAAAGTGATGGCATTTAATATTTTAAGAAATAGGCAGCATTCAGGATCTTCCTAGATGTGACGGGAAGAGTATCAGCGAAGCAATTGTTAAGGCTGTCTTCGGCAAAAAGAATGAGAGCTGGAACTGAACGTGAAGCACATTCTCGGACTGAAAAATGCCTCAATTTTCATGGAAATTTGGAACATTAAAACTCGTACATCTGTTAAGAATAGAGTGTTTTTAAAAACTTCAAAATATTTAATATTTTTTTTTTCTTTTGAATACTTGCAGGGATAGCTCATTTAACATTACAGTATAGGAGGAAAAATGCTAAACACATTTCATACCAGAAAAAATAGATCCACTCGGTTAAAAATGGGATGCGTGATAAAAGATTCTGCTCTCTATGGGATAGCAAAGGCAGAATATCACATTGTTACGAATTTTGTGTAAATAGTATAAATAATTTGTATTTGGGTGTGTAATGCATTTATATTACTCTATGCTATATTAATGTTATGTTAAAATTGTAATATTCGCAAGCAATGCTGTCCTTTACGTAATAAAGATGATTCAAAGAGAACTTGGCGAAATCTTGGTGATAGAGATAAGTTGGCATCATTTTTGGTGACTAATTTGCCGACTATGTTGGCGAGTTCGGGTCCCTCTAGATTCCTCAAGAAATTAGTAGAGAAATAAACTAATTTCACGATGTATAACGCAGCGGATCTTTCTCGGAGTTTCCACTGGGTTTATAAATAGATCGCAGAAAAGAGTGAGTTTTCTTTCAACCAGCGATTGGGGAGTCTTGCTTTGATCGTGAAGGGTCGTCGAGCGGTTAGCTTTGCTGTTGAGTAGGACGAGCGGTGCTGCTTGTGAATAATCTAACACATATTTGTATTTTAGACACCGATAGCTGTGTCTGAGCGCTGTTGAAGTTATGAAGACCTTTTTGAGATTTATTTTGCGATTAGTGCTGTTGAATCCTATATTTCAAGGATTGGATTTTCGGCAATAAATTGTCATAACTCTTAAAGAATTGTCTTGTTATCTGCGACTGATTTGCATAAAATCCTCCAACCCCGATCAACGTAACAATATTAATTCTTTTTATCTGAAAAAATATTCCAAGTTAGAGTCCTATTTTTTAACATTGACCGAAGACAGACTTAACTCTTCGCGGTAACTGGTATACCGCTTTGTCATTCTCCGAGCTGCCAAGATGGCCGCGGTAGCCGAGTGGTATAGGTATCGGACCGTGGCTGGCTTTGTCACGAATTCGAGCCCAGTACCACTAAAGACTCGCCGTGAAGGGCAGTGATGCACGTTAAATCTCTCGAGAGCTGAAACGTCCTCCCGTTGGTGTGGTGTGGTAGTTAGGAGAGGAGGGTGCCAGCTCAGGTGTCGTCCACGTCATTTGACCATGGTTCAAAATTATGTGGTCTGTCGCCCAAAGTCCTCGTGCATCTAAGCAATGCGACGTTAATATTCACTCACTCACTCACCGAGCTGCCAAGGGGGTACAATTTTGAATTTTACAGAGGTAAATAAACTTATAGGAAAATTCATAATAACACTTATCATGTATCGAAGATAACAACATATGACAAATAGCTTGAATACAAGAAATATTTAACACCAGTCAAAGATATTTAATCCAACCTATATATATATATGTTTAATTTAATATAATGATGCACATTTCAGAAAAATGCTGTAATGTTAAGTGAATAAGACAAAAGGGAAACATAGAAAAATAGTCATATTTGGATCGTTCTGTCATAACTGGCATAAATTGTAGAGAAAAAAAAGGAACCCTAAAATAGAACACAGACTTTATAAAATGCAAACGGGATCTAATTCTTTTATTCCACTCGCGAGTTTAGTCATAGAGGATGTTCGCTACCAAACCAAAGAACTTGTTGCTTGTGCAATGGTTACAGACTCGGAATCCCATAGGAATGCAGGATCGCAAATGCCGTAGTTGCGATCTATGTTGAAGAAAAACAACAGAAACAGCAATGCATTAATGGGACAGAAAACATTTAATTTAATGCAGGTGCTACAACAACTGTTTGAAATTATGACCAGAAGTCGTCTGTCAAGTCTGACAGCGATGCTGCATGGAATTCCTGACGTTCTAGAAGATTCCTCCAGGCAGCCTTGCGGTGGATGGCGCTGACTGAAAGATTTCGTGAATACCAATCCTGCTGGAAGTCGTTTTTTTGCGATCTGTTTCTCTAAGTAGTAGGATGAACTCCTATTCAAACCAGGAACTGATCGGCATGCTGATAGGGTATGGAACTGTGGATTGTAACGGGCAGGCCACTTGGTATTGTACTAGGAACTGGAGTGTTCCACATCACACGACCTTCTCAAGTGTGAACTGAGACTGATTATTTTTGGTGTAGGAGATGCACATTCCTTCAGTTGAATACCTCATTGCTTTAATATCTATAGCTGTTGAGGGGATACGTGACATGCCGGGAATCTTCAAGAACGTAAGGAATTCCTTGTAGCGCCTCTGTCAGGCTTGTTAGACGACTTTGTTCGTAATTTCGAACACTTGTTGGTGTACAAACCTTTGAATAAAATATTTTCTGTCCTATAAATATGTTCATGTTCCCATTTATTTCTCTGGTTCTTTGCACCTCAAAATTATGACATTTGTGACCTTGCATTCCTATGTGATTCCGAGTCTTCTCTGTACCCCCTACACACTATGCAAATTTTTTTGTCTGGTAGCGAATCACTCTGTATGTAAACCAAACGAGACTTATCTCAAAATTAAATAAATATTGAATTAAAAATGAACAGACTATGAGTAAAAAATTAAATCGTGAGGCTTGGTCAGTAACGCTACTTTAGCCTTTATCACAGCACTGCTCTGTTCATACAATTGCTCTTACACTCTCCAACTGGGTAATTTCAAAACATAGCATAGATGAGAACTTGTGTCTAATAATTTTATTCGGAAAAAATCCATTTTAAACGAAATGGAAAAGAGGTTTACATAACAGAATGTATTTCAAATGAAAGTGCATTTTCATTAAGTCTTGACTTCATTTCATCACGAATGTAAGCATAATTCGCAAGTAATACTTCGGCGTACTTATTGGAAATGTCATTCATGTAAAGAGCCACGTCTTTCACACACACACACATTAATCTATGTTTCTTTCTCGAATTTTACATATTTGCCATTTTTAGCATTACAATATAATTCAAATGTTATGTCGTGTAATTTTTTTTGCAAATAATGTGTGATTAGTATCGGGAAATTCCAGATATAAAATACGTAAGCATAATATGCAGTTTTCCATCCAAAATTTTTTAAGATGCAATGCGATGTTGCGAAAGAAAATCACTCAGAATAAATCTAATTTTATTTAAAAAACAATGATTCAGATATCCCTCACCGGTTTTGAATTTGAGGATTGATTTTGTTGTCAACAACAACAAAGGGAGAAGCAACAATAAAAACAGCAATGAAGGGATTTTAGCGAAGAATAGAAAAAAGAAAAACCCATAGGGAGGATTGATTGATTGACGGATGATTTTTTTGAAAGGAAAACCAAAACTGCCCTCAAAAGGTCCCCTTTAACCCTATCTGGTTATTCAATTTCGGGGGTTTTTGCAGCTTTGGTTGGGAGAGGGGGGCGGGGTTCAGGGTGGGAGAACCAATGAGATGGTGCTTTGGGGGTGGGCTTTTTATTGGAGGTTGGGAAACGAGCTTTTTAAAATGCACTAGGGACTTCGAAAATTATTCTAATTTTAGTTTATTATTTTAAAGACAACTTTTTATAAAGAAAAATAATTGGGGGGAATTTAAAAAGGGTTAAAAAAAAATATGAGATTAAACTTTTTTCCATGAGAGCTTCTGCTAGTAGGCGGGTTTTTTTTTCGTCCCAACTTGCATTTTTTAAAATTTAAAAGAAGATCGAGAATTTTTAAAGGGTTTTTTTTTTTACTAGGTTTGAAATGACATTAAAAAAATTCCAGAACTTTAAAGTCAAGGGATCATTTTTTGCCAAGGAATCCAGGGGGGAAACTTCTTTTTTGGTTTTTTTTTATTTTCATTATTGGGAGGGGGTTTTACTGGGGATTTTTTCCAATTTAAAAATGTTAGCGAAAGAAATTCCCTTTTTTTAATCCATTTACTGGCGGGAAAATTTTTTTTTCATTGGATCAACGAAGGGGGGACCTTTTTTTGGTTGTGGAAAATTTGGGGGCATTTTTATAACATGCCGAATGACCGTAGCCCTCCAAAATTTAAAAAAAAAGGGGGTTTTTCCCGTCTTTTGATTTGGCAGTTTTCGTAGCGTGCGCTTTACCGCATTTTTTTAAAAATCCCGGGTTGCATGTGGCAGTTCGCGGCAGTATGAAAAAAAATTATTACAGTTGAAAAAAATTGGGTTAAAAACTCCTTTTAGGTAAACCATCCTTTCACTTGTAAATAACCCAATTTTTGTTAAATCAAATATTTTTTCCTTTTTTATTGGCGTTTTTTCGGGGGAAGTATTAGAAAATATGGAAGGGTTTTTTTTTTTTCGAGATAAGCTGCGTACAGCTTTAAATTTACAAAACCTTCTTCTACTAAATCGTTTGTGATATCTTCGATTTTTGAGAAACTCGGGGAGACCTTTTATTACAGCTTTTATCGGTTTGTCAGGTTTACGGTTAATTACATAGAATTCGAATTCTTTATCCACCATAGGGAGGATTATTTTTCATATCAGTTTAAAAATGGTAAAGAGATTAAAACCAAACTGGTCAATAAAAAGACAATCACGGAGAAATGATTCTTTGTGAGATTCAACTTTTAGTGAAAGAGAGAACAATGCCTGAAGAATTACTTCGCTCATCAAATGTAAAGAAAGAGACTAACTGGAAATTTTGCTTAAGTTATTAATAAAATTTAAATCTTTATCGTTCAAAAATTGGTTTAAAAAAAAATCACACAGATTTGATGTGTTAGAATACTTCATTTTAAAAAAAGCATTTTTTTTAATGGATAGGCATTCACAAGTAGAAAGTTTGAATATTTCTGGACGTAGCTTTTAAAGTACTATTTGTTCCTGAATGGAATTTCTCTGAAACATCATATAATAAAAAAATTCGAATTTCGAATGTAAAACCGCTTAAGCATTTCTGATCATATAAATATCTAGAAACAATAAGAAAATTTTATCTCTTAATGCATTTAGTATAGGAAAAGGTTTTATTTTTCATTCTAAAAAGATTCAAAGTGTTGTACTGCTAAGTATTTGATTGAGTATTGTATCACACACATTTCCTACTTAAATACTTTTCAAACTTTCACTATTCTATTTTGAAAAATTTTAAACTGTTTCTATCGTTAATAGATTCTAAATCCTTTTCTCTGTTTTCTTTCATTATGTATATATATATTGTTACGAATTTTGGGTAATTAGTGCCTATATTTATTTTAAAATAGTGCAAACAATAAGTTAATATTACTTCTTGTTGCAATTATTTATGATAAAAACCGTAATATTCGCTAGCAACATCGTCCCTTATATTATAATGGTGTTTCAATGAGAACTTGAATGAGCGAGATATTGGAGATACAGCCAAGTTGGCATAATATTTGACAATTTGGTGATCATATGAAAGCTTCCAGAGATTTCTGGTGCAGCCTATTACTACGTATACGAATTGTTGAAGAAAGCAGTGGTAGGTAGCCGCGCGAATTATATAAATATATAGCAGTCGCTTCCTGTCATTGAATTAGTTCTATTTCAGCTGTTGTGGCTGTTTTTGCTTACGACCAAGAGGTTGCTCGCGGAAAGTTTTTATTGTTTTTTCTTGCACTTTTAGATTCTGAAAGTTGTGGCTGAGTGCTGTAGAAACTTCTGAAACTTTTGTACGAGTTTTACTGCTGTTTATCCTGTATTTTAAAGATTCATTTCATCAATCGAGAACAATAATTTTGTTCATTGGAAATGACATAGCATAAAATGACATTGGAAATGACATAGCCCTGATTTATGCAAATATAATATATATACAATAGGGTAAAAAACTCCCAGAATAGGTCAACTACAAACTATTAAAAAATAGAACAATAATAGTGGCCTTCAAAGTACTGCCCTCCTCTTTTATGGTTCAAATCTCTCCTGAAATCCATTTTTGAGAGCTCCTTCAGTTGCTACGTCGCATTTTGGATCACGTCATCTGAATCCACAAGACGATGTTCTTTTAATTTCATTTCCAGCCATGAAAACAGGTAAAAATTCTCGGGTGCCGGAATGATTTCCGTATGCTTTCGTCATCTTTTCGAGCGTCTCAGAAGGTGATTTCACAACAAATGTAAGCAAAACACAGAACTTGACGTTCGCACGTTGCTCCTCAAAAAAGAAATTGCAAAATCCGACAAAGGAAAAGTTCGCATTGTCAAAAACGATTTGCAGCTGACGCTAACAGTAGAGGAAATGAATTCCAGCTAGATGTGTGTTTTCCTCAACAATGCTGTCAACCTCCGGAACAGGTATTTTCCCCTCCAACGAACATTTGCGTGAATGTAGGGGACCGTTCCGGGAGCTTTTTGACCCTAGAAGTACATAAAAGCCAAATATTTGTATCAATAAATTGATGATCTTATCTTTTTCGCTAAAAATAATGATTTCACTCTGTCTCTCAAACCTTACATAAACTTTTATTCCAATTACATTAATTTGATTCTGATAAATCGTGCACCTAATTATATAAATTTTCTAAATATTAAACTACAGTTACAGGATAATTCGATAAACAGTAGTATTTGTGTGACAAAATATTGAGTTTAATATTATTGAAGTAATTTATTTGAATAGTATCATATATATAAAAAACATATTTCAGAAAAATCGTCTTATAATAATTTCTTTAAATATTGCTTAGACTAAAAATATAAGTTTATTTTATTAATAATTTACTTTAAACATAATACTTACATTGTATCAATTAATTTATTACGTCTTGATAAATAGAATGCTATTAAATTCTAAAAATATAATATTATTTCTCAATTTTTTAAAAAATTTTCTTCATTTTTTAAACTATTTTTTAGATGAAGTATATGGCGATAATAACCAATTCATAAGAATAATATTAAAAACTGTTACTATTTTAGTTTATTTTTAGTATTATATTGACAAACAGCTATTTCGAAGTTTTGAACTTGTATGTAGATCACTGAACACGTCAAAAATCGATTTATTATTCATTGATTTTAAGATTAACCTAATCTTTTTGAAATGTATTTTTTTTTTTGGTATATGTTTTGATTCCTTTTTCATATTGGTAATGGTTTCAGAAAATCTGTTCACTATAATACTTGAAGTTAGGATTTTTTAAAAAATATTGTGTGTATAATATAAGTGTCATTTATAAATTGTCCAAAACGATTGATCGAGCAAAACTTTTAGACATAAAAATAGTACATATTTCAGAGTTTCTTTTTTACAGAAAAATGAAGAAAATAATAGATTTTTTAAATAAAAGCAGCACAATTTAGAAATTTATTATTAGATTCCTTCTATGAATTAAATTTGGGGAATAATGGAATATTAAGATAATTTTTCAAAATGTGAATTTGAAAACACTTTATAAATCGATAACTTTCCTTTCAAATTTTTATAATTATGGATTGTTGTTTTGATATAGGTTATATTTTTAATGTATCACATTTCTCTATAGTTTTTTTCATTGTCAAAATCCAGTAAATGAAATGAAATTTAAATCAGGACATCAAATGGTGTTACAGTTTTTATAATTTATAATGAAATCATTATACAACTATACAATTATATAATTATGATACAATTATCATAAAATTAACAATAAAACTATTGGGATTGTATAAGTGAACCAAAATTTGCTGCGTGTTTTTAGTCTGTTAAAGTCAGGAAGAAATCCATTAGTTATTATGAGACTCGCCGTGTAGATGTACGTGGAATTTAGAAGAGAGGGAAGGGTGTCAGCTCAAGTGTCGTCCTCGTCACTTGACGCTGGTTCAAAATGACGAAGTCCGTTGCCAAAATCCCTCAAGAATAGTGCTACTTTAACATTCACTCACCCAAGTCGTCATGGTCACGTGGCCGGTGTTGTCGAGTCGTGGGTTTAAGTCCTGTTGCCACTGTCAAGAAGCAGCTGAGAATGTTTAATCTGTCAATGCTCAGAGGCCTAAAGGCTCATTCACACCAAAGCAGTAAGTAGTGAGGGCTGAAGATGTAACCAATCAGAGGCACTTGTAAAGGTGAATTCAAGAGTCTGATTGGTTATATCTTTCCCGCTCACTATTTATTGCCTTGGTGTGAATGAGCCTTTGCAGTCTTTTCCGTCTCTTGACTGAGGCTCAAAATGACGGGGTCCAATCCCTAATAACTCTCGTGTAGCTTCAAAGCGCGTTTTTCATATAATATCAATTTACATCCAATCCGATCTGATCTATACAGTGTATCCATTTTTAACCTGTATAAAAGAGTAAAACCACCTTAAGAATATCATTGAAAAACAACACATTAGTAATTTTTAGCATACCTTTTCTAAGCAAAGAAATTTTCTTAAGACACAATAAAGTGGTTCAAGTTTGAGTGAGTAGTAACACATTTAGAAGGTATTTCAAAGCAAAATATTTAAATAGTATTACTGTGTACATTCAACATTCCGATTAGGTTTTTATTTTTATAAAAGCAGTAGAATATATATCTGTATATATTCTTATGCTGTTCTGAATTCATATAGATATGAGCAAACAGAAGAAAAAAAATGAAATACTTTTAATAACTTTCGCAAATAATTATCGCAAAAAGACAAAATTGAGAATATAACGGATCCTTATAAATTGATAACTGAACCAATAGATGGCGCTGCCATCTGTACAGATCTGTACTGATGAAAACAAAATAGTGTCAGTCTAGCTTTATGACTCAGTTAATTAAGACGCTGAAAATGGTATGTGTCTTCTTGGCTACAGACGGGTAGTATTTGAAGAGAATTGTTAATAGGGTTTGCAGCCCGTAGATCCCGATGTTTTTCTCAAATTCCGAATTATCGAATTTTTGTCTGAATTATGTTTTGAAATTTTTTACAAAGTATTTTTGAATTTGGTATTGCGTTTAATGTATATTATTTACTTATTATGTTTTGTATACCTTTAATGTTAGTTGTTGAACCTTGAAGGGTTCGAGGCTGGGGTGTATGTTAAATCATGAACTTCGATATATTTTCTCTTATTTTCTTCTGTAACTCTCCGCATCGCGAATGGGATGAGAGGCAATTAGAATTTTTGGAAGATATCGAGCAATAGGAGATGTTTTATTTTACTCTTGAGTGAAGTTACTTGAGGTTCAAATAAATTCTTGGGATCTCTACCATCAACAGACTCGTTTTCGAAGAAATTGGCCTGCGGAAATTGGTTCAAATCAGTCTCTTACATTTAGCTCATATGAAATAGCAAAATGTAATTATGTTTTTAATTTAGAATTATGATGTATATTTTTTAATATATAAATTATTATGCAAATATTATAATAATTCCTGTAATATACACTTTGAATGAAGTACAATCAATGTTAGTACCGGTATCTTTGAATATGGATCTTATGTATTTACCTCTCATTTAGGGACATTCTATTTAATACTCAGGATCCAAGCGTTTCTTCAAATCCTGGGATTAAAATAACTAGTCCAGCGATTTAATTTTTGTCTTAATTATGTTATAAGATGTTCTTCTCATTATATATAAAATTTTCTAAGAATTTAATTTTCAGAAAATTTATAAAGAGAGCTTGAACCTCCGAAACGAGACATTGTGCAATATTTATTGCTGTTATAGAGTAATAAAAATACTGTGACTCATTTGTCTGATGTTTACAATAAATTTTGATTTTTCTCTTCTGAATCAATGATGAATAATTTTTCTGAATTATTATGTTAAGTCATTATAAAAGAGATGTGTTTTTTTAATTCTTTTTTTTACATCAAGAGATATCCTTAATAGTATTATTTTATTATTATAAGTATATTCTTATCAACCGCTTAAGCTGTTATTGCTGTTTGAAGTAGCGAGCTTCAAAATTCTTTTTGAATATTTAAAGTTTGTGAACTAACTCAGTTAACTCAGTTTTTCTTCCTTTTTATTCTACAGAGAGATAAATTTAGTAATATTATTTTGTTATCACATTATAAATATATTTTCAAATTAGAGTACATGTATTAATATTTAAATGCTGTTAAAAATATTTGGAAATGCACTTTTTTGAGGAAGCTAAAAGACAGAATTTTATTGAACTGTGAAATATACAGTGTATTTATGATTATTATTTTCAATATTCAAATCTGTTTTTTGTCTACTTTTATTAGAGTTAATTTAAGTGTTTATTATGATTATTTTCTAGTGTTATATGTTACTCTCATTTTTTAAAAAATCTTATTATTTTTTCTGGGGGAGTTGCATGAGTAGAAAAAACATTTTTTTAGATTAAAATTCATGTAAATCCATTCTATCTTTTGCACGTGCTGTGTGTATAGGTACATGTGAGTTTGTCGGGAAAAAAAGAGTCGGGTTCAGACTTCATAATTTTAATTTTGAAAACCTATATCCTTAGAATATCTTACCATGCAGTTATCAATTTTAAATATACTAAACATTAAAAAATATAGTGTTTTACTGACAATAAAATAAAGGCTTTTTATTGTTTTACAATAAGAGTTTGGAAAATCTCAAACATATTGATTTTTAATTCAAGGGGTCCGGCACATGAATTTTTGAAAAATTATTGATTTTCACTTTTTTACATTTTTTAAAAGTTCAAACATTTCTGCTTAAAATGATATATGGTTTATAGAAATGCGATAATTAGAAGTGCTTTTATTTATTTTTTAAAAGTAAGCCACTCTCATTCACAAATTACAAATTTTTTCTTCAAAGCCTGTTTTCTCAAAATGCAATATTTTTCTCTTCTTTATGGAACTTTTTCTCAAAAACTAATTAATGTAGGATCCTCAAAATTTCAGTGAGCATATTTTCAACATGTTTACACATTTTAATAGAGGGAATAAGATATTTCTAGCGAACTGTTTTTAGATAATGTATTTTTAAACTAAATTTTTAAAGAAAAAAATTTGGCATTTTTTAAAAAAATTATAATTATTTCAATTTTTAACAAAGAGATAAAAACCTCCATTAAAATCTTATTGATGGTATATATAACCTATTGTGAAAATGTCATCTGTTGGTGGCTAGAAGTTTCTGAGAAAAAGGTACATAATCTTACGTAATTTAACATGGGCTCTTATGAAAGTGCCGGACCCCCATAAATGGGTTAATTTTTAATGAATTCAAATTGTACTATTTTTTATTTTTGTTTTTGGTTTCTTTCAATAAATAACATTAAGCCAATTTTTTAGTTATGATTTCAGTTCTATTATGTAATTTTAACCATGCTAATGTGCAAGTATTTTTCGTAAATAACCCAGTCCAAATTTCGGGATCATTGCCGGGATTTAGATTAATGAATCTCGGGATTGCAAATATAGCAAGGAATTGCCCCCTCACTGTTACCTTCTAATCTTTCCTATTGTGCCTAAACTATGTTTAATTGTAATAAAACTCTTATTATAATCACCTTTCCATTTCCTTGAGAGCTACAGGGAGGAAATAATATTTTGGAGAACTTAATGCTTATTATCATGAATTAAAAAAAATCCTACACTGCTGTGGCCACCGTAAATGCAACACCAAGAAAGACAAAAATAGAAACAAAATTTACTTTTTAAAATGTTGCCCGGGATCAAATGATTAAATTTATAGCCCAAAGTGTGGTTTCCAGAATCAGTACCAAATAGAATTGTGAGATCCCGCTACACGCCTCGGCATTGTTTCAAAGAGATTTTTGATTTTTGGGGGGACAACAGACCAACAGCCCACACTTTTAAAAGTTAACGGTGTTGCAGGGGGGGGTGTAACCCCGGTTCAATCATTAGAACCATGGCCCCACATGCTTTTATCGCAAAAGATCCGGAGAGCGACCCGGCCCGGAACCAATTAAATTTGGTGATTGATGAAGAATTTAAATGCGTCCCCGTGTGGTAAATTATCCTTTTGAAATATGGCGGTGCCAAGCCCTGAATGGGAAGGACAACGGCCCAAACCCCTCAAGTCTAGCGCTAACTTTTTAAAGTCCCGGGAAGCGTACTAGAGGAGTGCGAGAGTGTTTCCCAATCCCGAAAATTCCCGGTGCGCCAGTGTGAGGTATAACGCACCTGTTAAATCCTCCTCCACGGTGCCCAGACTCGAATCCGACCATCGTGGTGTTGCAAAAGTGCGTCACTCACAAAAAAGAAATTCTTCCATTCGGCCCACACCCTTTTTTCATCGCACCATTGGCGGTGGAATTTGGGTTCGGGTGGGGTTAAACCCAATGGACGTCTTGGGAAGACCACTGTACTAAAAAGGGTCGAATAGTACGCGCAGTCACTGAATGTGGTTACAGACTCAATATGCGTGCTATGGTTCGTGATGTGACTGAGCAATCCGTCACTGCCATGCGCAAATTTTTCCGCCCTCACGTGAAGTGGTGCCCGAGGTGGATGCGATCGACCACGTCGGTCTGTCACCCTCCTGCATACAACGGGGGATATCCGCATTACAGTTGTTTTGGGTTTTGTCCAACACGACTACCGATTTCCCCGAAAAAAAAATCCACAACTCGGTAGGTCACTATCCTTCCTCTGTCGAACTCGGGTACTTGATCAAAAGCTGACCGTTTTTCCCGAGACATAACATCATTTTTAAAAAACCCCAAAAAAACACAATTTCCGAACTTGAAATCGTCAAATCTCCAAGCCTTTAAAAAGCGGTTTGAGGTGGGCCCAGGCCGCGGGGGCTGCGCTGAAATTCTAATTATTTGCATATCTCACCCGCTAATGCTTGGTAAATTTAATTTTTTGCATGCTTCCTTCAGGGTGTTGCATTTACGGTGTCCAGCAGTGTATTTATAGCTTGAAATAAAAGGAGGGTTTGTTTTTAAAAAATCATTTTTTACACAACCCATTTATCGTCATATATTCTCCATAAGTGATACCAATACATTAAATTTTTAAATTCAATCCCCACAAAAAACAGAATTTATTTTTAATAATTATATATATATATATAAAAAAAAATTTTTATTTATAATATATTTTTTAAAATTTAAATTTAACCAAAAAATTTTTATTAAAAATTATATTAATAATTTTCTATTTTATTTTATTAATTATTATAATTTTAAATTTATTATTTTTTAATTAAATTTAAAAAATAAGCGGGCCGCGGCATTAAAATAAAAAGGGGCAAAGAGCGCGATTCAAAGCACTGGGTATTGGGTACAGATTGTAGGAAAAGGGAAATTTTTTCCAGTCCTCGGTATTTATAGCGGGGGAAAAGACTTGAGAAAAAGGGGGACAGGGACTCGGATAGAAAAACGTTAAGATTAAAAAACATTTTGTTTTAAAAAAGAAATTAAAACTTGTTTAAATTTATTAACCCTTTTCCAGGACGGGTATTTTCCGGACGCTCCCAGGACGGGGAATGCGTTAGAACTTGCACTTCGGGGGGCTTTTCGTTGCTAATCCTTAAAAAAAAAAGCATAAAAAAAAAACAGCTCTAACGCGATTTTTGACCTCTTTTTTTATTCAAATAATTTGTTTTACATTAAAACTAGAATATAATAACGTTTTTCCTTTATTTTATATGAAATTATATAAAAAAAATATCACTTACATTGGGAAATAAATCTTGTAAGCGCGATTCAATTTTTTCCAAAATTTACTTTGACGAAACATATTAATAAACCGTCAAATTAATAAAAAAAACTATGACAAAGATTATTTAGAAAAGAAATAGCAAAATTAAAATGAAGATTGAGGGTGGGAAATCTCGAAGCATGGAGAAACGGTAAATCCTACATTGTATGATTTGCAAGCACAAAATGTTTGTTACTTTTTTTATTTACTATACACTTTAGTTTGTGCCTATACACTTTAACTTTTTTCACCCTTTTTGTTCATATTAAGGTTAGGAAAATCTTTCAAAACAATCAAATAATAATCTGAAGTTTAGGTTTTTGAAATAAGAGAAGTACGCGAAATATATCCGAAAGCAACAAAAACTGTAACAGAAAACTGACGCTAAAACTCTAAAACACTCCACACTGTTAATAAAAAGAAAATAAAAAAGCATTGGGAGAGTTATTAGAAACGCTAATGTTTTATATCAAGTGGAAATTTTACGAGCTATTTGTTTACATTTCGATTACCCCCTCCCCTCGACTCAGCTGATGTGCAAATTATCAAATCCACGGGCAGAATATAAACTAACTGAAGGTCATGTTACTCTAGCTACGTTCGATTTCAATATAAGGGAAGGGTGCCATCTAGGGGTCATTAAAAATGTTTCAACTCAAAAGTCATATTTGCATCACCCGGCCTACCACAGCACCTTTGTAAAATGCACATTTGCACTGCTCGTCGTAAAGGGGTTAAAACGAGTTAGTTAAAAGGATGCTAGAGGGAATTATTACATATAAATATATAAGTAATTTATTTCTCATAATATTTTCTCCATCAAGACTTTATTTGATTACTTCATATTTAAAAAAACTACACCTCTCTAAATATATCAATGAAAGTTTATTTTTTAAAGAAATAAAAAAATAACTTCATTCAATAAGTGTATCCGTGCAAATATATCTCAGCATCGCTGAATGGAAGTTTTCCGTTTGATCCTCCCACAACATCATTCAGAAAGATTTCCAGTTTTTGAAAACTAGCCCATATCCGAAGCTATAACCACTTCTCTTTTTTTCCATAGCATTATTGAGACATAGTTATCATTTTTGTTGTTGTTGGGAATGTTTCGAAGTATATATTTTATCAACAAATGCAGGGGTTTGAATTTTCCACCTGAGTCATTCTTTTTCGCAGAAAAGGAATGGATTCCTCTCTCTATTTGACACATTTCCTTTGAAAGAGAATATTAACTAGATATACAGTAGGACCCCAATTTAACGAATTCATCACGACTTAACATTTTATTCGTTAATTCGCGGTTATATACTCACAATATTGGGATACAAAAAATATTTTCCCTCAAACCTTTTGGAAATTTTATAGTAAGCAACAATGTCGAGGTTCAAACTCCCTTCTCCCTGGAGGGATGTGGAATTTCGGAGACAGCCTGCCATCTCAGGTGTCGTCCTCGTCACTTGACCATGATTCAAAATGAAGAGGTCCGTTGCCAAAAGCCTTCGTGTAGCTGAAAAGAGTAACGTTAATCTTACTCATTCACTCCATCTTTGTTAATATATTCTATTTCTTAATTTTTCTTTTTGGAAATGTATCGCATATTTTTAGAAGATATGATTGAACTTCTTTATCGCTTTCTATATGCTAATTATTTCATATATATATATATATATATATATAAAAGAAATTTGTATAATATTTCAAAACCAGAAATAATAGATAATGAACATAACAAGAAAAACGTTA
>BMAV01015221.1:0-11403 GCA_019973955.1 Trichonephila inaurata madagascariensis
ACAAGGGGAAAAAACTTAAGGAAAATCTTTGTTTATGTTAATCAAAAAAAGACACAGTGAAAGTTGTCGTAATTACAAATTACTGGACTCCTATTGTTTAACAACACTAAGAAACACTACTTACATATTGGGTATTTCTAAATAGGTCTCTGATATGTCAGTGAAACAAAATTTTATTAATCTAAAACTTAGCCGCAATTCGGAAAACAATTCACGGTATTCAGAGAATTTAAAATAAGTAAATAAAACATATTTTTTTTAATTCAAATGTATATTGACATCTCTATGAATTGAAAAACTGAATTTAATTAAAATGAATAAAAATTAGCATTCACAATAAAAGTAAAATCTAAATAAATTCATTTGCAAAAATATATTCGGAAAGTAAAAAGTCCAATGCATGTTCAGATTTCTTTTTAAATTTCTGTACTTAAGGGGGCACAACACCACCATGTTCTTAATTTTTTTTAAAATTATTTATTTATTTATTATTTTTTTTTAAATATTTACATGTAACCTATTTGAATCAACATGATGTATACATTTCAGAAGAAAAAAATTATTTTCAAACTAACAATAAGTTAACAAGAATCAGTTTTAACATAATATACAATATATTAAAATTCCTACTACTTCCACAAGTTCTTATATTTTTGAACAATTTTCTGCTAATACCCTTAGTAGTGTTTTTCATCAGCCTGTGCTTCAGATTGGGATTACGAATGATACTTTATTTTTATGACTTTTTTCGTGTCTAACTCTGTAAAAACCAGTGAAAATAAAACAGCTATTTCTAACTTTGATGATTTTTTTAAAAAATAACTATTCACATACATAAGTACTTATTCCACGCAGAAAACCATGAAATTTATAATAAGAAAAACATGTGTTCTAGATTCAGTTTTCTTTTCGACAAAAAAGAAAAGTCGCAAAATTAAAATGAGGTAATTAAATAACATCTATATTTTGATAATTTTTAAGGTAATATGTCCTCTTAGCTATGAATTTCTTATTTTCTTAAAGTATTTGCTGAAAACTATACGACATGAAGTTTAAATCTATCACTAGCCAAATAATTGTAGATAAACGAACATCCTTTTTTTTAAAAAAAAAAAATCATTTTATTTAAATACCCTAATTAATATTTATAACTGCTATCACTCTTTTTAAAATATTGTTTGCATATACCAAATAGGCAAACAGTCCGTAAAATTTTAAAAGTTTATAAAACCCAGAAAATTAAATAAAATTTAAAAATAAAAGGAAACGGTTTACATGTTTAGCATCGATTAGTCACGGGATTTTTTTTAAGATAGGAAAAAGAAAAAAAAATTCAGAAAACATCCGATAGGTGGCGTTTCGTACCTGTGAAAGAAAACTCGCAAATAACAGAAATAACGTTAACAAATCATTTATTACAGCAGCAGGCATTCCACATGTCTACCACGGCAAGGAATGGCACATTCCAAGTGTGTCACAAAACCAGCAACGGCAGAGTGCATAATGTCCGCCTGTATACATATTAGCTCTTAAAGGATCGCATCTTTTTATTCCAACAGATTGTATGAATGGGATTAATACGCCCGACGATTTTAATATCCAAAAGTCTACTGGAGTTATATCTGAAGACCGAGGAGTCCATGTAAACTTGCACCGTTTGCTAATGATTCTTAGACTTGGTCGTCCTGATTTTACACGATCCTCGAGCGATCCAGTTTCCTCAAATCGCTGAATAAGCCTTATGAGGCGTACCACTGTTGAAGGCCCTTTTCTCGTCTTCACTTTTTTTCTGAAGTCTGAATTTACTCAGTGCAACAGTCGCTGATTCCTTGTTCATGAAAAACAGATTCACCAACTAAGTTTTATCTTTTTCACTCAGTATTTGTAATCGCGTGTCTCATTTGCATATTTCCAACTCAATCGCTTGCACCAGGGCCATCTGTCAGCAGGTTTTTTTTCTTATCTTATAAAAATCCTGTACCTTATCGTTGCTAAACTTGCAAACCGTTTTTTTTTATTTTGTTTAATTTTCCGGGTCTTATAAACTTTCAAAGTGTATACGGGCTTTTTGCCCACCCGGTATTTCCTTTATTATTATCATTTAAATAATAAAACTTTTAATTTAAGTAACAATTCAATTTAATAAAAATACAAATTTTTAATAACAATTGCTTAACATTCAAATATATTTACAATTGCAATATATTGCTTACATATATATAGCATAAATATTAAAGATATTCTATTCTACGAAACAAATACTACTGCACCCTAATTAAAACTACAGAAGAAACAAAGAAAACAAATTCTGATTTTTCCTATTGAAATCCGCATTAATCATAAATACTAAATCGATTTTTAAACATCTTCCAAACAAATTGCTTCTAAATATTTTTAACTGTTAATACAAAACAAATGAATAACATACGCTAATCTGAAAACGGAAATATAAAACATGTGTAAAGAATTATTTACAATAATAAATCTTTTTATCACTTTATTTATCTCTCGACAGACAGAAAATAAAACCCTCAAGTGTTACCGATATGAGCAAAAAATGAACACATGTAACAATTTTCCAGTTACCGCAATTACGTGTCATTGAAGCATACTTAAAATAACTCTACTTATCTGAAGTCATTAAACGTGAAGTGTAACGCGATCGCATAAAATGAGTTGCAAAACTTTTAATCAGGGCTCCAATTTTAAAACTTTGAAGCAGATTCTTCTGATAAGAGAAGGAGCTTCACACTTTTTCTTTTATTGTCAACTTCAAAGGAGACCAGGGCCAAGAGACTCTGAGATTTTCATACTCAATTATATCAGGATGCAGGTTGCGTAACAATTAATGACAGTTTGAACTAAGAGTCAAGAGAAGAGCTTGCTCTTTTAGATTGTATCAAAATTTAACTTAACTAGAGAATAATTATCAAAGACAAGGGAGCATAGAGTAAAATAAAAATTAAATAAAATATCTAAATTTTTTAGACGTAACGGTAAAAAAAAAATGCGTTATTATATTGTATGTTGTATCTGCAGTTTGTGTAATATATTCTTTGCAAGTAAATATATATTGATAAAATATATATTTCTCAATAACATATTTTTCTAACTGTTTGTGATTATAGAATTGCAGGTACTAGATTAAATATAATATTTTGAAGAAGTTGATATTTTATTTCCTAAATTATAGTTTTAGTGAATTATTTAATAGTTGGCAATTAGTTATTTTTATTTAAGAATATAATATTCGAATTTTAAAGGATTTAGGCAGTCGTAAAAGAATATGATTTTCATGACAGCTCTGAACAAAGTAATACGTCGAATAGAATTAATTTCTGCAATCTAAAATTATGATTTTGAAGTATATTAGCAAAGATACGGACCAAACACGGGAAAAAAAATATTAGTTTTTCTTGACGTAAAATAGTGGAGTGTTTCCCCCTTTCTGCATCGAATTCTGAACGTAATGCTTAAACTTCTATAAAACATATAAGGTATGGATATTTCAAATAAAACTACGAAGCACTGTCTTTTCATTTGAGTTTTAATAATGTATCCCTATATATGGTAACTAGCATTAAATCTATGGTGAATAATAAAATGAATGTTTTAGATTTCCTCTTACATATTCATTAAGAGCATTAGACCTGATATAATAAATTTTAAAAAAAAATTCTTCTGAAACCAAATAATTCTTCTGTGTCGCAGAGGTAATATGTATCCCTGCTGAACGATGACTCGCAACCTTTGTATTATTTTTTATTATATGAAAGAAAATGCTAGAAAACTTATGATACAACAAAAATAAATTATTTTTTCCTATGATCATTGCTCTATATAATTTACTGCATTGTAAAGCGCACATATATTGTTTACACTAAAAGCGTTAATACATAGGGTTTCCAAAATTAAGGTAACAAGCACAGGCGAAGTTAGTTTTGAGTGGGCCCCGTTTCAAAAAATTCTTTGGATGCCCTTTTTGGTGGACTCTTAATATTTTATGATTAATTCTTGCACATTTTTTGGCCCTTGAAGCTTGGGGGCCCCGTATCATTGGTACTGATGATACGGCGGTAGCCACGCCCCTTATAACGTCCATTCAGAGTAAACGTTTATTCATGAAATAAAAATATATATACAATGCAAAAAGAGACAGAGGCAAATTACTGCTCAACACAGTCAGCATATTTATTGAGACATTTGGTCAATCTCTACGCAAAACCATTGAAGCCAGCATTCTAAAAATCAGTGTTAAGGTTGTACAGCCCCGTCAAGAGTTAAGATGGGTTGCTGAAACTCATTATCAGTTCTGAAATGTTGACCTCCCAAGTGTTTCTTCAAAGGTCCGAAGAGGTGGAAATCACTTGGCTTGAGGTCAGGCTAGTAAGGAGGGTGGTCCTATACCTCCCAATGAAAATGTTCTTTCTTCACCTCGCACATCTGCTCTGCCATTGTTAAATTCCTTTCACCAAAACCACACCTGTTTTTTCGGGACATAACACTTGCAACGTACATTTCTACCAATCACCGATGAATTTCAGCAGGAGAATTTTTCTTTAAAAGCAAAAACCGCGTCACACTTCTTATTTCCATCGTGGACCAAGTTGCCGTCAACGCAGCCATTTTCTAATTGAGATTTAGTCAAGTTATAAGAGGACAAGGTCCACCTACCTGCGCCTTTTTGAATGATGTGATAGGATTTTTATTCATACGGGTGATTTGCACACTCGTCAGTGATTTTGTTACCTTAATCTTTGAAACCCCTACGTACTTTCCTTATACCTTAGAATTCAATTCACGGTAATTTTTTTTAAAAAAATCACCAAATGACTTCTGCTCGAACAAAAAAGTATAACTTCCTGTGTCAATAATATATGCGGAAATAAAAAACATGCTTCTCTGCAATAGAAAATATAAAGCTATAAAACATGGCTAATATAATAATTATGTTAGATTCCATTCTAAAAAAAATATATATTTGGCTAAGATCAGAAATACATGGAATATTAAAAGTAAATTCATTTCCAAGAATTTGTTAAAAAGGAAAGCGCAAACACAAATGTAACTTTTCCAAAAAAATAATAACATATTTTTTTTATAAAAAAAGAAAAACAAACCCGTTGGTCATGCATAACATTTTTATTTAAAAATAAACTCTACTGGATTTTGATTTTCAATTTAAAGATAATGAAGTTTCTTACCTGGAGCGCAAACAGGGACATGAGTCCAGGTTCCATTATTGCAACTCACGGGCGTAGCATTGTGAATAACTGCATATCGAGGTTCACAAGTGATATTCACTTCTTGACCATGGATTACATGAGAGCCGGGATTATAATCTGTGAAATTGCCCATCTCCATTTCCGGTACTATGCATGGAGCTGTAAAATGTTAAAAGTAACTTATTAGGGAAAAAATAGGTGTCACAGAGATAAAAAAAAATGCTTCAAGGTAAAAAAGTGAAACTCAAGAAAAAAACCAAGCATCAATTAGCAAAATTATATATTACATTATAAATTTTCTGAAATGCATCAGGTACACGAAACTGTCCATAAACAGAAATGAAACAAACCAAACATTTTTTTACAAGAAGCGATATTTACGTATTTAAAAATTGTAGAAGTTTAATTATTTTCAGAGTGATCAAAGAATTCAAAAAATAGCACCCAAGATACTATTAAAATCGTTTAATTAGTGTGCACGTGTATATCATTCGAAATCATTAAATAATCATAATTCAAATAATTCGGATTATCATTAGAATGGATGATAAGTCACTTAAAACAGAAAAATACTCAACTTTAAAAATTTAAATATTTCTATCTGTTTCAACACTACATGTAAAGTTATTAAACAGTTGTATTTTAGTTTGAAATTCCTTTTATTTGCTTCATGGATGTAAAATAAATCGGAAAATTTTTATATAACTTTCCATTTCGTCAGAAAGAAAATACATTTATGTGAATTTCCATCAAAGTTAAAAGGTGCATTTGATTTAAAAATACGAGACAAATTCTTAAAGGTAATGTTTGTCTTCATTTGCATTAAGGAATATAATCACTGTTGTTTTTTTAAAAGAAAAGTTTCCAAGAATTAATATTATAGTGTGAATTCACTTTTTACTAAAAAAATTAAATTGTAACGTACAATTGTTTCTCTTTAACTCCATCCATTCTTCGGATAAAACAACTGTTCCCCATTTTTTAAATATAATTATACTAAATAGTTTTTAACTCTACTTTACAAAGTGAACAATGATATATTTTTAGCTACACCATATTGCGAATAGATTAATCATCAAAGCCATACGATTTTATATTAATGTACTGAGATATTTTAACAATTGAAATTAACACTTGTATTAAGAAATTGAATGATATTTTAGAGAAAGAAATAAAAAAAACTTTATATGTTGAAAAATTTCTTATGTAATATGCATTGGTTTTGATGCTATTGTTTATTTCTTGAAGGACTCGTTTTTTTTTTTGCTCCTCCAACCCAGTTTTATAACAAAAGCAAAAAGAAAATTAAATTTAAAGAGTTCAAGAATTTTATATAACACACTTAAAGCAGCGTTTCTCAAATTGTGGGGCGCGTGATAATCCTATTAAGTGGGCGCAAGCATGTTGAAAAGTCGAAAATAAACGATTTGAAAAACTTATTAATTTACTCAAAGAAATCAAAACAAAATACATTATAAGATAATCAAAAATACACATTTACAATGATTTTATATACTCATCAATGTATCAGTACTGCACAATATATTTGATCATTAAATCATCAATACTAAGTTAAGAACAAGTTTAATAATTACTAGTGACGCAATTGACTTGTCATATACAAAATTAAATGCAAAATTTAATACTTATCATGATAATTTGTACAGTTTATAATTAAAATCGCATTGTAGATTTTGCGTGAAAGTACATTATTATTGAATTCAATAAATTATCATTGTATGGAGGGAGAGGCGATGAAAATTATGATTGAAAATTGGGTCGCAAACATTGAAAGTTTGAGAAGCATTGATGGAAAAGGAGCCATCATGTATTTTTGTATAGTAAAAACAAAATGTTTGCTGACACACTTGATAAAAGTAATTTTTATGGCAGAAAATAATTTTTTAGACTTGAAAATATAAATCAAATATCAAATATATATATATATATATATATATATATATATATTGATGATATAATTTTAAAAGTAAAACCATATTAACGAAAAATGACATGAAATAAATCATAGTTTTGCAACAAATATTGCATATTTTACAGCAAACAAGATCCATCTAGCTCGAACAAATTATTTGCTTTGAAGTTCAACTTAACACTAGAATGACTGAAATTTTGTATACACCTATATTGCCCAAAAGCAGTCAAAATGACTGCATTGTGAAAGAGTGATTAACGTATAAAGAAATTTGTTTAAAATTAACTTTTAATATTTTTTATATTATTTACAGTCAAAAGAGTTATTAGTAAATATTAACAATCGAAAAAATGTACTTTAGTTGTGGAAAAAAATATATATTCTAAAAAATTCTAGGAAATTGTACATTACATATGTAATCGTTTTTCTAATTGAAATCAAAAAGCAGTCAAAATGGCTTCCTTGGGCAATCTAGTGTTAATTCTACTAAAATATTCTTCAGCCGATAAAAAATTATTATTATAATGTCTTTGAGTGAATCAAAGATGACCTGATTCTTAAATATATTTCTCACTATTAAAATATCAAATTTTAAATTCCAAATAGTTTTTATTAGTCAAAATTCTTTAATCATTAAATTCACTGACTAATTTGTTCCAATACAGAAACAATTAACAATTATCTATCAAAGAACTATTTTTATAAGCCGAAAAATCAGTGAACATGCACTCATCTTCTGGATCTCCACTCATGTAGCTGAGATTTAATCAAAAGAGTAAATCTCAGAGACTAGAGCATCATCCCATTAATTTAACACGCACTGATTAATGATTCGTTCGCATTGATTAAGCGTACGTTAAGTAGGCTAATTACCCAACAATTCTCGAAAAGACCAATATTTAGAAAGCGATGGATTGGTAAAGTACTTAAATTTGTGTTTGGTGCAACATACTGTGATTGATTTCGAGGAAGGGTGGTAATTTAGGATGCAACATTAGAAAAAAAATAACAGGGTTGGAAACAATTAGAATCGAGTTTTCGTCTTCTAATCTTTATCCAGATCAAATATCTCTTGACGTAATTAATATAGTTGGTATAATTTTGAGCTATACCCCTTACAGAACAAGATCTGTACTACAGTTTTCATGAAACTAATTAAGTTGTGTCGGATTTTCAATATTCAATAATTTCTTATTATACAGCAGTATTTCATTATTGTCACAAATGTCAATAGAATGTCACACTCGAAAATCTCTATATGTTGATAAATGAGGATTTATTGAATCTGAACTTATACTCATGCTTTGCAATATCATAACATCACTCAAATGTACGTAGAGATTATAGAGAAATGGGTAAAATGTGACGTGGATGCTTAGTTGAGAAATAGTTTTAGTTTTTGCAGAGAAAGATGGTGATGACGTATACTTTTTTTTTCTTTTACGAATAAGTGCAAGCTAATTGGCCCTAAATGGTGTATTGATAAATATTTTTAATTTTTCCAGAATTTTCCTCTACATCATATGTTTCCATGAAATTTTTTATTTTAAAAATCAGGGAACGTAAGACGATTCTAAAAATACTATA
Organism: Trichonephila inaurata madagascariensis; assembly: GCA_019973955.1. Classification (NCBI taxonomy): domain Eukaryota; kingdom Metazoa; phylum Arthropoda; class Arachnida; order Araneae; family Nephilidae; genus Trichonephila; species Trichonephila inaurata. Next base: position 8,746 of record BMAV01015221.1, read on the forward strand.
GATTGAAATACTTTTCCGTGACTAGCAAAGTTTATTCAATTTGCATTTACACAACCTAATTTATACAATATTATCTTTCCAAGGATAAACTAAAATAATGATACCGATTTTTTTTTTACAATGCATGTATATGCATTATTTCAAACAACAATATCTTTGGAATCAATATTTAAAGTTTTATCTGTCAGACAGAGAGTTATACATTATACAATTAAGTTTATCACATAATTTTACATACAAATAAATATATAAGGAAAGGTAAGTGAGCAGTTATTTTTTGATAAATTAATAAGATATTTTAATCAATGATCAAATTTAGATAGAATTGCACAGGAGTGGCTATTTTGGAAAAACTAAAACATCTTTCATCTTCTTGTGACCTCCATCAACAATGGGCTCCTTTGCACGTTAACATCAAGGGCAATGAGATTGCTAACGCCCTAGCAAAAGATGGTGCAGCTCAACCCACTAAGAACTCGTCCCGTGTCACCTATTCAGAACTGCACTCTACCTACATGAACAACAAGTAATCACTTATTCCTCCTTCTCATCACTGGTATGAGGCTAAACACCCTGGTAGTTCTCTTTCTATTCAATGCATCAAGCAGGAACAAACAATTCTAACTAGTTTCCGGAGTGTCCACCTCTGAACTTTGACTTTTAAGGATGGAAACAAAGTTTTTTCGACTTGTGTTAGATATTCTGCCTTCCAGGCATCTCCAGAACACGTTCTTGACTCTGCCTGGGGCTTACAAAACAATATCTTTATGAAGACCCTCTAACGGTCTTGGACTTTTTAAGAGTGAGTGAAATGATGGACATAGTCTAACTTTGTTAGACATGGAGATAAGCACAAAATCAACAACAGATAGATTTGCTTCATTTTCGCAATCAAAGTTTGTGAAAATAATGCAAAGGTAACAAAACTTTTGGCAAAAGGATAAAATATTTTATGCAGTTTTGCAAGAGGGAAATAGCAAAAACAATGATCGAGTTAGAAGTACTGTAGTATTTTATGAAAATCTTTAATGTTAGCTAGTTTTGTTTAGGAGGACATTAGGAGCCATAGATTAATGTAACAAGCAGGTTTTGGAAAAGGCCCGCAGTGTGATCAATTTCATTTATTTGAAAGGTTACAGTGCTCGGTAAATAAACAATGACATGACAGTTGTTCATGGAAATGATAGCCCGGTCATGTTGAGTGGTGGAAAGGGAGTTTTGCAACTGACCAAATGTTCTTCACTAGTAGATCCCTAACTCATGGACCATGCTGTCTTAATGTAGAAAGTGGACGACATTATCCTAATAGACCAGAAAGCAACCATTTAAATGGTCAATAATGAGACAAACCTTAATTACGGTAGAGTGTTGAAAAATATTCCTGGAAAACTTTTCATATCGCAGGTATACACAGGTTTCCACTAAAACTGACTTTTTTTTCAGAAATAAACAAGACGTCATCTGTCAAAGGAAATGTTGAATCTTTTTGGAGAAACATCGAAAGGCATTTTTTTTTTGGTTGTCTGCTAACTACATATAGATTTTACATCTATCAATATGATCCAAAAAACCCAAAAAAAGAAAAAGGGTTAATCCAAAATAAATTCCCCCCAAAAAGGCTTGGTGAAAAATCTGAGGAAGATCATGCTGTTTATTTTGGAAATGCAAGTCTTTCTCCCCAGACATCGGAAGAATAAAAGCATAATCTTAAACTAAGACAAAAGTAGATAAATCTCTTAAAAACGAAGTTTTATGTTTAACAAATTCTAGTCCCAACAAGGAAACTACTTACTCTTCTAGAGGCAAAGTAAGGTAAACAAATGAGTTTCTTTAAAAAAATTTTTTTTCATCTACTACACAAGAGACCCCTTTTTTTCAAACGCAACTGTGTTTGTAAAATAAAAAATCATTTAAAAAAGATAATGGTTTTAAAAGCAATTGCCTAAAATTTAAAAAATGGCACCTAGAAGAAATGTAAAAATCTTGATAAAATGGAACTCGGGTGTGACTTTTGCAGAAATCTTTTTTAAAGTAAAAAAAAGTTTCGATTGTTTTAAAATTTAAAATTGTGATGCAACTCAACAAACGTCCAGCGATCCGGAAAATCTTGTGGGTATCTTTGGCGATACAATCTTTTGCTTTTTGATTTCCTTCTTCCCAAACCGTTTATCTTAATATCTGCCAGTTTGGTGTTTTTAAGGCGTTTTCTTTTCTGGGGAGATGACGCTAAATAAAATTTGCAAAGTTTTTCCCCTTTAAATTTTTTGTGAGAACGCAACCTAGCGTGAACGAAGATGTTTGCGACCAGGGTTTTATCGAATCTAAATCCCTTTTTCCCCCCACCTATCCATAAAGTTTGTCCCAATGATCCTGGGACACTCTAAAAAAATATGTATACTCTCTGTCACTAAAGAAAAAAATATGCAACCGGAAGAAATTCATATGAATGAGAGGAAAATTGAAGAAATTAAATCGGGGAGGGGTATCTAAATGATTAGGGTTTCGGGGTCAACGAGACAAGTAAGCCGTTATGAGCATTTGAGATGCCAAATTGGAGGTTTAACAGCATGATTAATAGTGCCATAGGGTTTTCAAATAAATTTAACGGGTGGGCGGTATTAAAAAAGAATACCTCGAAAAAATTACGACGACGAAAAG
>BMAV01015223.1:0-50331 GCA_019973955.1 Trichonephila inaurata madagascariensis
TTTCTACTAGTTCCTTTGTTTTCCATATGCATTCAACGCTTCAAAATACACTAATGATAATTTCACATTTTTTAGGAAAAAATATATTTTTCTTGAGTTTTACTCACATTGAGAAATTTCTTTTCCCAATTTTGAGTCACATTACAAATTATGGGTGCCTCCCTTTTGGGGTGCAAACTTATCAAAAAATTGAAAATAAAGTTTTTTAAAAAAAACTATTACTAAAAGGGAAAGCAAAACAAAAATATTTTGACATATTAAAAGGGGAAATGCACACATTTACACTGATATAATATGTTTTAAAAATGTATCAAAACCCGAACAATGTTTCGAAAATTTAAATTTTCAAACAAATTAAGAAAAAATTTTAATGATTACTAGTGTTGGAAATTAAAAAATATACACTTTAAATTTTTGGGTTTTTCAGTGTAAAAAATCTCTCACTCCTTTTGCAAAAAAATTCAAAAGTGATTTATTACTAAATTCCCTTTTTGATTCCACTATTAACGAAAATCTAAAAGATTTCTTCTTCGACATTAATTTTTGTAAGGTATTTTTACACTTGTAACCTTGGTACCTTTTTTTAAAAAAAAATTTCTTTTAATATGTTCCAATTTAAAAATTAGAAAGGAAAAGTTATACATATACTTATCATATTACTTAAAATATTTTATTACTTAATAGTCAAATATACAAAATTTAATATTTATCTTGTAATTTGTAGTTTTAAAATTTAAGATCGTTTTGAAATTTTTTCCCAAAAGCATTTTGTTACTTTCAATACATTGATATTGTATGGGGGGGTGCGTTTAAAAAATTATGATTGAAAAGGGGGTGGTATTGACAGTTTAAAAGACAGTTTGTTAGATGTAATTTATATAAGCATATTATACAATGTCTTAATCTCATATGTTAATCTCCGGTTATATGAATTCTGATAAGAAGGGCGGGGAGGGGAAGGGTGACAATTCGAGATTCTTATTGTATTTTAAATAATTTACTTTATAAAAGCATTAAAGTTTTTAAAAAAAAGGAATTTTATATAGGGGGAAAAAAAAAATATCAAAAATTTCTGGAACAAAGTAACAAACGACCCCAAAACCATACAAAAAACAGTCAAAGATTTATAAAAAGTATTTTTTTTTGGAAACAATCAGAATATTAAAAAAAAGAATCTTATGGGTATTAAAATTAAATTCTTATACTTTGGAATTTCATAGTCGTTTTTGGCTAAATAAGAACTATTTCATCGTTTTAATTGTTCATCAATTATAAAATTTTTATAAGATCAAAACGTTTCACACTTTTAAAAAAAAATCAAAATTATTATATATTTTTATCGAAAAAAATCTTCAATAAATTAAAATATTAACTGAAACAAGTCCCTTTCCCCTTAGATTAAAGTATCCTTCAATGTAATTTTTTTTTTTGGGTTTAAATCTAAATCCAAGGAATTTAATTTTCATCTAAGAACTAGATTCATTTTTTTTTATCAAAAAGATAAACTATAGTATAAAATAAACATTTTTTAAGAAAATAATACTTGATAATATGCATTATAATAATTTTCTTTTTTAATGAACTATAATTTTTATCAATCATTGAAACTAATGTAATTTCGAACATTAAAGTATTTAGTGTCGTGCAATTTCCTACATGTAAGGGACATCATCATATACATAGTAATGCCCTGGGGATTTTTAAGTGAAATTTTATTGCGCGATTTTCGAAGGGGAAACGAGTGAAAGTCACCCCGGGGAATGTAACCCTATTCTCCCTTTTTTTGCCTTCATTCTGACAACACCCCCAAAAAGGAAAGGGGGGACATTTTCCCCGCCATTTTAACATATTGTAGTTTGCCCCCCCCAAACACACCAAAAAACCCCGTAAAGTAAAGTTCCTAGCTTCGATCTAAGGGGGGCTCTCCCACCACCTCTTTCTAAAAATGGGCGGATTCTTTTTAATCCCAGTTGAAACATGAAAATGAAACAAGTAATATACAAAAAAAAAAAAAAAAAAAGTCATTTCTTTCTTAGATCAACAAAGAAAAATTTTATTTTTTGCTACTTTTTGTTAAATTGTTAAAATTCATATAAATATGTATGTACGTAAGGGCAGAATCACAAAAAAATTTAAATGGTAATTTGTTTTATTAATTATCATTAAAGTATCGTATTGTCATCCAAAAAAAATCGGGATATAAAATTTCAAAATTTTAAATGAATGCTTTAAAAAATGAGAAAAAAAAAAAAAACTTTAATGTTTTTATCCGATTTTGCTTTTTAAAAATTTAAAACAACGAGGCTGTATCTGTAATTTTTTTAAAAGTTAGTTTTAAAAAAATTTCTTTAATTAATTATAATTAAATTATCGGTTTTTTTCCCCAAAAAAAATAGAGACAATGACAAAAAAGATAGTATAAGCCAAAGATTATGTGATATAAATCTTCTGATTAAAAACCCTTTTTTAAAAAAGGTTTTTACCTAGATTCCCCTTCCCAATCACCTACCCGTCTTTACTATCCCTTTTGCTTTTAAAATAATTCCCGAGATAGAATTGAATATTGTTTAAAATTTCAAAAAAAAATTCACAATGCCGGGTCGGGGGTTTTGAACAGATTTACCCATGATTTTAAAAATAAAAAAAAACAATAGTGCATAGAAAACCCCCGCTCAAATGAGGGCTTTAAAATATTTTTTATTAACGATTGAAAATTCCACCCCAAAAAAAAATATATAAAAGTTTGAGCTAATAGTAGGGAAATTTAAAAAAAGGTTTAGAGAGAAAAAAAGAAAAACCTACACTAAAAAATTTAAAATAAAATGTTTAAAAAAGGGCAAATTTTTTTAGGGGCTAAATAAGTGTTTTAATTATCATTAGCAATATTTGCAGTAATCTTAAGAATAAAAAAAACTATTTTTTGCCGAATCAGAATAGCATTGAACAAATAGTTCTATTAATCACATTACTTAAATATACTTTGAGTCCAAAAAAAAAATTAAAAAAAATTAAAAAATTTAAAAAAAAGAGAAGAGAGAAATCCTTTCACTAAAATTAAAACATAAAAAAGTTGAAAAAGGAAAAAAATTTTTTTTAGAGCTAAATAAGTAGTATAATTATTTTATTAGCAAAAAAATTTCAGTAATCAAAATAAAAAAACTATTTTTGTTAGCGAATCAGAATAGCATTGAAAAAAAATAGTTCTATTAATCACATTACTTTTAAAAATACCCTTTTAGTCTAAAAAAAGGGAAAAATTTAAAAAAATTAAAAAATTTTAAAAAACAAAAAATTTTGTATCAGGGGGAAGAAAAATTACATTAAATAATTTAAATACAAGGGAAAAAAAAATATAATTTAGAAGACTTTCCTTGCAGCAGTACCGGGTATATTTGGCCCAAAAGCCAATTTTAAAATGACAAAAAAAGATATATAAGCCAAAGATTTTGGGGATATAAATTTTATTAAATCCCTTTTTAAAAGGTTTTTTACCTAGATTCCCTCTTCCCAATCACCTACCTGTCTTACTATCCCTTTTTTTAAACTAATTCAGAGATAGAATTGAATATTGTTAAATTCCCAAACCCAAAAATTTACAATGCCGGGTCGGGTCTTCTGAACAGATTTCCATGATTTTAAAAATAAAAAAAAACAATAGTGATAGATAATAGGTTTTATAAAACAATAGGTTTATAAAAAATAGTAAATGATTTTAAAATAAAATAAAAAATAGTGTATAGAAAAAATTTTAGCTCAAATGAGGGCTTTTTAAAATATTTTTTTTTTTAACGATTGAAAATTCCACCAAGATAAAAAAAATATAGAGAGTTTGGGGCTAATAGTAGGAATTTAAAAAAAGGTTTAGAGAGAAAAGAAATCCTTTTCACTAAAATTAAAAAATAAAAAAGTTGAAAAAAAGGGCAAATTTTTTTAGAGCAAATAAGTAGTATAATTACTTTGAAAAATTGCAGTAATCTTAAGAATAAAAAACTATTTTTGTTAGCGAATCAGAATAGCATTGAACAAATAGTTCTATTAATCACATTACTTAAATATACTTTTAGTCTAAAAAAAAAATTAAAAAAATTAAAAAATTTTAAAAAAACAAAAAATTTTGTATACAGGGGGGTTAAGAAAAGTTACATTAAATAATTTAAATACAAGAAAACAAAATATACTTAGGGAAAACTTTTTCCTTTTTCAGCAGTACTGATATATTTTTTACAAAACGCTATACAATGACAAAAAAGATATATATTTCCAAAAAATTATGTGATATAAATCTTCTGATTAAACCCCTTTTTAAAAAAGGGTTTTTAATTAGATTCCCTTCCCAATCACCTACCTGTCTTACTATCCCTTTGTTTTAAACCAAATTAGAGATAGAATTGAATATTGTTTAAAATTTCAACCAAAATTCACAATGCCGGATCGGGTCTTCTGAAAGGGGTTTCCTAAGATTTTAAAAAAAAAATTTTTTTGTAGATTTTTCAAAAAAAACAAAACAGAAACATTTAGTTGATTTTTAAAAAACAAAATTCAATTTAATTATGCCCAAAAGATTCAAAAAGAAAACAAAGAGAGTAAGTACGGAAAAAACGCTTGACGGAGTTTTTTACAGATATTTAAATAAAATTTTGGGAAATAAAAGATTTATAACCTATTTCATACCTACCAAAAACCTATTGTTTCCTTTTTGAATAAAATTTAATTCCCAAATATTTATATTTCGCACAAAAATATCCCTTTATGGGTACTAAAAATTTTTTATAGGACAAATTACCCCCTTGATTTTATTCAGCAAACTAACCTTGAAATAACATTACAAAATTTGAATTATCACTTCTATCTTTTTAAAATCTTACTTTTTTATTACAAGGTGCTTATACCATCGACTATGCCCTCTGTCACCTAGTGCATAAATGAGTTTTCCGAAACAAAATTTAGGACCCCAGGCTGATGCTGCAGTATATAAAGCACATAGCACTGTTTTTTTCCTCACATGGAAGTTTAGAGTCATATTGAAACCAGTTATATATTTGACAGTTTTCAAATAGGTAAAATTTGTTGATTCAGTGTGTGTTTGAAAACTTCAGACTAAGATAGTAGCCCGCTTGATCAAAAACCTTGCTGAATGGATCTCTTTAAAAAGAAGCACAACAGCGGTTGCTCAGATGGTGTATTCTAACCCAAAGTGCAGCATCATACGGTATGAACGTAAAATTCATGTCCAATAGAATACTATGGACCGAATATTGGGTAATAGAAGATTTGAAGAAAGTTGTTTGGTCGAAAGAATTACATTTTCATCCATCACATTAACGGATGAATTTAAAACGCTAATTTCCAAACATAGCAGCCGAGTGCGCAATTACCTGGGGTACAAGGGTTTTTTTGAAACCATTTTTGTTGGGACAGTGCAAATGAGTAACTTTTTCCCCCTCGGCACCTTTTGGGCTGAATTAAAAACCGACCATGAATGCAATCGAGCATTTGGGGTTTTATTTGAAAAATTTACATTAATTTTATATGCCATGAAATTTTTTTTTAAAAAACTAGGTTCACAAATAAATAATTCAGGTTCAATGCTATTGGGGAAATCAAAAGGTATGAAATAGTTATCGTATTGGTCCTACGTAAAAGTTATTAAATTTTTGTGTGTTTCAACTATATAATTTAAAAAAAAAATATTACGTTTTAGGGAATGCAGTTTTGAACACCCATTAGAAAAACAACAACTAAATTTAAATTTTGATAAATACATGTTCGGTAAATATTTTTTTTAAAGGGGCAATTTAGTGATCTAGTCTAGGAAGACAATGTTTTTCAGATTTTGGGAAAAAGGAAACTCAACAAAAGAGGAAAGATTTTCCGAAAACCGAAAAGGCGCTGCGGCCCCCGGTTTCCCCACGGCCCAATTTTAAAAAACACTGCCTCTGACAACTCACCAGAATTTTGTGGAAGCAATTTTTTGTTGTTTTTTGGTAGTTTTGTTTGGGAAAGGAAGTCCTGCTTAGGCAAAATGAGTATGAGTGAGTGAATATTAACGCGCACTGTTCAACTCAGAGGGCTTTTGACGACGGACCAGAATTTTGGACCATGGTAAATGACGGTGCTGTTTAGCACAAAACAGACTGTCGTAAATAATGGATCTTCGTGTTTATTCTTTTATATCGACATTTATAAAATAGTGCGTTAATCTAAGAATAGTATCTAGAAAGAACGTAAAAATTTCGCGTTTTTTTGTTTCCACCCGATGCACAATGTGTTTTTGTTTAAATTGTTGGTCGCTTAGGCGGGCTCCTCTAAAAAACAACTACTTTTTATTTATCCTGTTTTACAATATGATGTCTTTTTTTTATACAGAACTAGGGTATATGCATTCTTTTTTTAGTACACAAGATATCTTTTATTAAATTTTCTTTCTTTGATATGGAAATTCTTTCATTCTTGTATTATAGTTCTTGGAAATTTCTGATTAATATCTGAAAACAATGCAATAAAGCAGAAGAACTCGAAATAGTTTATAAAGTTATATATGATGAGCTCATGATATTTTTTCTCTTTATATATAATTCTTTTATTTTCATTGTCATTCTTTCTGAAAGACTTAAGTTGCTTTACCTCTGCTGAAAACATTCAGACAATAAAAGGAGAAATACATATATTATTTTAATTTTTTGAGAACTATGTCATATTAAAAATACAAAAGGCTCAAACTAAATTTAAATTTTGTATTTATTTAAAAGAAAGGTTTTAACAACAATACCGTTTGAAAATATATCAGTTAATGTTTATTCGAAACAATTTAGCATCTTCAAAACAAAACTAAATTAAAATTTAATGGTGATAATGGTTTGGACATAAGGGAAAGATACACTTATAAATTACATTACAAACACTGAGATTTTTAATAACTGAAATTGTGGTGATTAATACGTTCTCACTTTATTTAATAAATTTTTAAATAAAACTAATATATTCTTTTGAGATATTGGCGATTTATTTCCATCAGTTTTGAAAAAAAAAATCGACTTTATTCATTCGATACATTTATGTTTTTTTAAAAAATACTTTTAGATATTTTCCAGTAAGCTTATAAATGGAAAATGAAGTAATAATGTATTATAACACTTTTTACCACTTTCAAATCCAATCGAATCCATGTTTCAATAAAAAGTAGAAGGCGTTGTACTTACACGTTATTTCGGCAAATAATGTTAAAGACTTTTATAGAATGTGTCATAAAGGAAAATCCGTTTTGTTTATTGAAAGCGCTTTGATCTTTAAGCATCACACATTTACAGATTCGAATTCTTTATTAATGATAATAAACTTTTACAACTAGAATAAACACTGCATTATTTTACGTTACGGCACTCATATTAGTAGAATTATACGCCTATGGATCTTTTATTCATACACATGTTCTTACATCTATAATCAAAATAATCATAACTTTTAGAGTAAAAATGCTTCAAAATTAGCAATAAAGTATAGATGGTATCACTGAATATATCTTGGAATGTGAAGAAGTTTAGATTAACGCCTTAACGTAACATAATATTTCCACTATAACAAACTCAAACACTTTTGTTTAAAGTTTTAAGACAGCAGCATTTTAAAACATATATTTTTAATCCATTTAAGGATGAAATAAGATCTTTCTTTTTTTAACTTAATAGGAATTGATTTAATTTTTTTATATTACTTGTTTTTATGTATATTCGCCGTATGAAGGGCGCTTTTTTTACAAAGAAATCTGAAATTTTCAGACTTTATCTTTTGTAGTCTATAGAGCGGGCACAATAAAAGAATGGAAAGAAAAAGTAAACATTATAAAATAAAAAAAGTCCCTTAAAAATGTAAAATATCCAGCAATCTAGGTGGAATGGAAAATGAGTATTTATTTTTGTATCATAAAAGCAATCATGATGAATATGTAACATAATTCATTGACATACCTGAAAATATAACGAAAGACAAATATGAGCTATTCAATCAATAATGAAAGTTCATATAATGGCATTTCTTTAAATAGACAGTATATTTAATGATGTGTAGAAATCTAATTCATTAATTTTAACTATGTGTAGAAATCTTTTTATCCTACAGATAACGCGCACCCATATATGTCAAACATTAGTTTTGCTTTAAAAATAGCAGGTTATACAATGTTAAGGTTAAGGTATCCGACTACTTGCGACAACTTTTTTTTTATAAAATAATGAATATATGGAGATTTTTTGTGGTTTTTAGATTTATTTAGTATATTTTAAGATAAAAAGACTAAAATTAAGAATGGAAAAATTAATTATTACTACTAAAATGGGAAAAAATGGGTAAAATTGACAAAATATTGCATAAAGCTCTGCTTTGTACAAATAATAAATAAACAAATTTAAATTTTTTCAATTTTGATGATTGCTTTTTTTATTCCTTTATGAAGTGCCTTCAGGAAAAAGTTTTTAATTTTTTAAAAAAAACTATAGCATTTTTTTAATTGTTTTTGAAATTGATTAAAAACGGATTATATTCACTTTAAAGAACGGAAAATTTTGTAATAAAACGTGATTGAAAAAAACAAAAGTTAAAACATTTTGCTGTTTACAGAACATACACAAAAAATTTCAGCAAATTTTTTTTGAAAAAACTTTTGAGAATCACTGACCCCTTTTATTTTTTCAAAAAAAAAAAACCTTTTCCCAGAAAAAGCTTTTTAATTTTTTACATGTTAAAAAGTTATGTCTTGTTTTACTAAAACACCTGTATTTTTTGTTCAGTGAAGGGAAAATAAAACCATTTTAGAAGCTAAAAAATGGCCTATAAAATAAAACCTAAACAAATTGTCCTTTTTTTAAAAAAATCATGATTTTAGGTATTTGGATACTTAATCTATGAGTGTGATCATCCCAAGTTCACAAAGTAAATTGTATTTAATTATTTTTGAGTTGAATAATACTTTTTAAAAGATGAAATGCAATATTTTAAAAATTTTTAAAAATACACGAAAACAATAGCGGGAGAAGAAGATATAATTTGAATTATATCAATTTATAAACAACCAACATTTTTAAAAAGATAAACATTGAAATTTTAAAAAAAATAAATAGAATGAATTGAGGGCCCACATATAATTCGTGGCATATAAAATTTTATAAAAAAGGTTTTGGGGTTTCAAAATCACGGGATCCAGAAGCGTTGACCAAGACTGAATGTCACCCCAGTGAAATCAGCGGGAAAACTTGAATTTGGGGAAAAAAAGGAACAAAGTCATTACGGAGGAATCTTCAAAAGAAAGCACTGACCACGAGGAGTTGTTTCAAAAAGATATGATGAGGTTAACAATATTTTGGGCAAAAATTTTAAAATTGTATTATGACGGTGATTTCAAGGTATGTTGATTGTGTGATGCAATATCTAATTGCGGGAATATTCTTAATTAAAAGATGAACAAAAGCACAATCACTATAATTAAAAAAACGAAAAAAAGTTTTCATTTTTAGACAAAAATAAAGACAAATCTTTTCTGTTTTAAAAATGTTATTTTAAAATTATTTCTTAAGTTTTTTTTCAAAAAAAAAAAAAAATATTTTAATATCTTCTCCAAAAAAAAAGACTTTTCAGATTTTCCCGTGCATTCAGTTTTTTTTTAACAACCTATTTTTAAAGAAAAGGGGAAAAAAAATTTTTAAAAAAAGTACGTATTCGGGGACACACTAATTTGGGAGTTTTTGGATGTTTAAATATTTAAACAAATAAGTGCAACGATTTTTTGTTTAAGATAATCCTTTATTAATTATTTTCGGTTTTATAATAAACTATTAATTTAATTTTTTTTTGCAAAATAGAAGATTAAGAGAAAAAGAATTCTTAGACTTTTTAGAGTATATTTTTTTTAAGCAAAAAATTTGAAATAACTCTACGGGATTCCTTTTTTAAAGTCCAGTTTCATTTTTTTTTTTTATTTGTTTTCGTTAATAACGAATTTTTCAAAAAGGAACAAAAAGTACCTGGAAATTTTTTAACCTAACCTTATAAAAAGACATTCTTCAAAAAAAGACTTACCCCCTATAATTTCAAGCTCAAATATTTATTCAGACTTCATCATGGTGTTTTTTCGTTAATAAATAAATTTTAAACTTAATTAGAATTTTTTTTTAAATTGAAATTTTACAAAGTACAATCTTAATTTTTTTTTAATAAGAAAAACGGGAGAAAAAAGTATGCTTGTAGAGTAATATTCATGCATATATAGAAATATATTTAATATTTGAGTATCCTTATTTTTTTAATAGTTTTTGTCCTTTTTTTAAAAAAAGAAAGGGAAAAGGTGGTGGCCAAAAAAAGATGTTCAACCCTTTTTATATAAATTATTTTATATATAAGAGCTTCCTAAATCAGTAATGTTTATAATACGTTAAAATTTTATATATATTTAAATCTTTTTATTTTTTTCATTTTTTTAAGATATCCTTTCTAAATTCTTATGTCTGGTTTATCTTATAATTTGGTTTTTTTTAGTTTTGATGATATTTTGATTTTTTCCTCTTTGAGAGAATTTTAACTATATATATGTATATATATATGATAAAAACTTATAGTGTGGATACTTTGTCGCGTGGGAAGTGGATATTACTAAGCGAACCCAAAGGGATATGGCGTGGGGGTGTTGGATTCCTGCGTGGCGGTGGACGATTATTGCGACGAAGAGGCTGTCTTGTAATCTTTTAACTCCAATTTATATTGCACTTTTGAAACACATAACTTTCAAATATAAAGCTGGACGTCACCAACACAGACAAATAAACTACAACACAAAGCACCAGCTAATGAGAAAAAAAAAAGAAAGAGCGAAAGAGTTTTTAGACTCGCTATTTATATGCAGCGGACATCACGTGAATTTAGAAGTGATGGATATAGTTTCAAGTCTCCGGTAGGCGGTTATTCAATTAAAAAAATTATGGTTGTCCTGAAGGACTACAAAAAAATTCAAGAACTATTACAGATTAAAATTATTGGAATTATTACAAAATATATAATAATATATATATAATTTTTTATATATATATATATATTATATATACATATGTGGTCCCCCATTTATTCGATTTCCCCCTTTTTAGGGTTTCAATGGGAACGGCGGTTGTGAAGGGGGATTTTTTTTGCTGAAAGCTTTTGACCTCTCTTTAAAAAAAAAATGGTTATTTTTGGGTACTTGCATCGATGACATCCCCTTCTGCAGTTTATCTATTTTTCAGTTTTTATTTTCTCAAACTGTGGGGGGCCTAACCTTTGGGGGGGTGATAATTCTCCTGCGGCATATTGAAAAGTCGAAACAAAAGGTTATTTAAAATAGTATTAATTTACTGAAAGTAAATAAAATACTTTCATTATATTAAATATAGCATGCATATTTACACTAATATAATACACTTTAAATGTATCCGTACTGTGCAATGTATATTTTATTATTATTTTAAAAATACTAAGTTAGGAACAAGTTTGATAATTATCAGTGACCTCGTGGAGGCTTGTATTACTTATCTTGATAATTTGTACGATTTATAATTAATTCGTAAATGCCGATTAAAAGTTACGCGATTCGCTCCCCAATGCCATCCGTTTTACCACATGAGGTCAGCGTATTTTATGTTTTATTTGAGGGAGGAGAAAAAAGAAATAAATAAAATCTTTAAAAAATCTTAAATATTGCTTGAATTTTGATAAATATTTTACATATTTTTAAAGAAGTTTATCTCAAATTTGTGTAGAGAGTTGATTTTGGCTTAGAATTGAGGAGTGGCTTAGGTTTGAGTAAATACGGTGTATGTATATGTATATACACTGGTGTGCAAAACTTAGCAACAATATAAATTGTAGATATATGAAATTGCAGAAAAAGGAGGGTCTGGAGATCAGTACAGTGAACACGTAAGTCAGTAGAAACGTCATGCGTATGCAAATATCAGGAATCTCAAACGTCAGAAGCGATGAGCGTACGCAAAATGCGTGATGTCGGCGCGCACGCTGCTCAACAGTAGAATAAAATGAGAGGACGGAGACGCAATTCAGCACCTTCGCTGCAGAAGTGCCAGTGAGTCAGTTCGTGAAATATGGCTGAAGAAATCACCTGAACGACTTCACGTGGAAGAATGATCGGAGAGCTGGAGGAGGAGCGTACTGACACCAGTAGCCAGCTGCAAGTTCAGAAATCAACAAAGATGTCGTTTCGCATAAAACGTTCCAAGCCACTGGTACAGCTGTTAGAAAGGTTGGTGGTAGCCGCCCGGGACGACAACTGCAGGGGAGATGACCGATATATCATCCTGCGGGCGAAAGAGGTCGGCAGCAGTCAGCAAGCGCCATTGCTCGAAACTCTGTACATCAACAGCGGGTTGACAATAGGTGGCCAGGCAACGCTTCACAAAGGGGCCTGTTCGCCCGCCGTCGAACGCTTTACCTCCCGTTGAAAGTTGGCCGCAAAGCCACCGTTTACAGTGGGTAGAGAGCACAAAACTGGACAACGCTGATCAGTAGGTCATGTCCTCTTTACGGATGAGAGTCGGGTCGAGTACCGAGAAGCGATTCTCGAAACGCACGTTTTGATTTGGAGAGAGATCCGGGTCCCAGTTTTATCAGTAACATCAAGGAAAGACATCGTTACGGTAGGTCCTGGAGTTCTTGTCTGGGTTGGCATTATGCTGAACGACGGAACTGAGCTTCCCATTTTCGACAGAGGATACTGTAACCGGGGATCGCTATTGTGAGGAAGTACTTCTTCCCCGTAACGTCTTCTCCGAGGTGCCATTGGCCCGAACTTCATTTTATGGATGACAATGCGTACATCGCTACTCTTGCTGTTGCGGGTGCTGGAAAGTGAAGATCACTCAGATGGATTGGTCAACATTTAGCTGGATTTAAATCCCATCGAACATGTGTGGGATGCTTTGGGGGCAATGTTGCCACTACCTTACATGATCCGGAGAACAACCAACAACTCAAACAGATGTTGATTGAGGAATGAGCACTCCTACCTCAGAAATGTTGCACCAGCTGGTTTCTGAGTATGCGAGACGATTGCTAAGCAACCATTGTAGTAAGGGGAGGACATATACCATATTAAGGAATATCTGCTTGTTGTTCTTCCTGTTTGGATAGACAATGCTTGAGTCATACTATGCGTTCAATAAAGAAAGCTTGTTTTTGTTTGATTCCATACCGTATGTGTGTTGTATTCCTTTTTCAGCGCCAATACTTTCGTCATCTTTTACGTACATAATACTCTCCCTCATTTCCAAAATTTCGTCTCTCAGATGATTTTTTCTTGAAGTTATGGCAATAAACCCACCTGTTGCTTAAGTTTTGCACGCAGTGTATATATATATATTCTAATTCTCTACAAACAGAGATAAGCATCCATCAATCACATTGAAAAACACATAAAAGACACAATCAATGAAAATCACACAATGAAGTACATACGACAACCAAAGATTAAAGAATATAAGATCATGATAATATATATATATTCTATACATACATGTAATAAGCTTTTGCCCACTGTTGTGAATTAGCATTGTTTGTTTACACAGGGGGTTTCACAGAAAACATCTTCCAGGTGGACGTTCATCTTTTATTTTGACATGAGAACATCAAAGGCGTTACGACAGCTCAGTAGGCTCATGAACACATAAAACATAGTTGATAAACAGCAGGCACAGTATTTACACATTATTTAAGGTATCTGACTACGTTAAAAACGTCAATTTTGGCGAAAAATTCGATTTTTATTTTTTTGCTAAATATTAAAATTCAAACATTTTGCTTTCTAAAACTGTTCTTGTTTTGTTTGTACGATAATTAAAAAAAAAGTTACAGCAATTTTAAAACAAGTCATATTCATCAAAAACAACCGGACGCTGCTATTTCGAAACCGGAAGTCGTATTCTGTATTCGTATTTTGTGTATTTTTATGCAACTTTTCATCTGAAATTGAATAATTTTACTTGCAGAATGATCTATATTTTACCCCCATTATTTTAGTATTGAATTTTGTTTTGAAAAAGTGGCAACGATCATTCTGTTTTCATTTGCAAGTATTGTTTGTTTACGTTTTTGCTGTGGCTTTTCTCGAATCATTTTGCTAAAATTCTTTCTGGTTTTCTCACGTATAATTTAAAATATTTTAATACTACGTAAAATAATCTTGTTATTATTTGATATGGGAAATCGCAAGAATAAATCTCGTTCGCAAAAGCGAAAATTTACTGGGAATCGTTTTACCGAACGTACCAAGTCATTGGATGTATCAACAATAAGTGAGCAGAAGTTGAAGACCACATCTGTCTCTTCTGAAAATACTCCATCTAAAGATGATAAAATGTCAGGGAATCGAATCTTTGATGTGGAAATTCTACACAGTGTATTTAGTTGTTTGTGTTGTCCCTCAGTGAATCTTCAGTTGTGACAGAAGATTCAATATTTGGATTATCTTCAGGTATGACTTTGAAGTGCAAAAACTGTATGTTTGTGTATGCTTTTCAAAGTACAAGAAAAGCAAATAAAATGAACGACATAAATTTGCAGTTTGTGTGGGGAAGGAGGATAATTGGAAGAGGCCATTCATCTTCGAAGAAACTGTGTGCCAGTTTGAACACTCCTTCACTGTCAAAAGCTGCATACAGGTCTTGTGGAAAAAAAAATTATTGAATGTTGCTTCTGTTGTATAAAAAAATGTTATGACTGAAGCTGCTGATGAAGTTAGGAAACTGAAAAACACTTTTTCAGATGTTGCGGAATGTGGAGTTTCAGTCGATGGTACGTGGCAAAGACGGGGACATTCATCCTTAAATGGTTGTGTCGATGTTCTTTCAATTGACACAGGCAAAGTCCTGGATTTAGAATGATGTCGAGATGGTGCAGACTTTGTAATACATCAAAGGGTTCAGGAAAAAGTAAACGTGTAAACAAACACCAATGCTCGTGCAATCATCAGGGATCAGCTGGAAGCATGGAGTCTGTCGGAGCATATAGACTATTTGAGCGTTCCCGTGAAACCAGGAAACTTGAATATGTAGACAACGACTCAAAAAGTCATTTAGCTGTTAAGGATATTTATGGAATAGATAGCGTAAGAAAATATGAGTGTATAGGGCACATTCAAAAGAGAGTGGGCAGCAAATAGAGGATTTTAAAAACTAAGGAAAAAGGACTTGGCGGTAAGGGCAAACTTTCTGACTCATTTAATGACAAAATTCAGAATTATTATGGCATTGCTATTAGGAGCAACATTGGTGATTTAGAAGAAATGCAAAGGGCTGTGATTGCAGCCTTTTACCATTGTTGTTCCGGTAAAAGCAATCCCATGCACGGTCAGTGTCTATTAGGCTCCGACAGCTGGTGTGCCTACCAGCGAGCACAATCTGCTGGTAAAGTGTTTTACGACAAACATGCTGGTCTTCCCAAGAGTATTATTAACAAAATTAAACCGACGTATCTTCAGCTGTGTGATGAAATGCCTTCACGGGAAGACTCAGAATGCAAATGAAGGATTCAACGGATGTCTGTGGAACGTAGTTCCAAAAGAGATATTTGTGGAACTGCAAACATTTTCTCTAGGATCTCACATAGCTGTAATAAACTTTAACAAAGGTTTTACTGGGCTATTGCCTGTGTTAAAAGCCCTAGATATAAAAATTGGGTCCTACACTATACGAGGTTATGCAGCCATTGATAAAACTCGTATCGAAGACTCAAAACGACACTCTTTGCCCAGTGCAAAAATTACCAGAAAAAAAATCCGAGCTCTTAAAAAGAGAAAAGTTGTGAATACTGAAAAACATGAAGGTGTAACATATAAATCTGGAGGATTTTAAGTAATATTATATATTTTTAAAATAGTGGTTATGTGTCTTTAAATTCTTTAAATGTGTTTTTTTCAAAACTGTTTTTTTTTTTTTTTTTTTGATAAAATGTCAACTTCAAACATGATATCTTAAAATGTAATAAAGGTACATAAGTGAAACTTTGTACAAGTGTTTTTGAATGTATATTTTAGAGAATGACCTATAGACTTAAGAGTAAAATAATAATAATTGGTATTATTATTGCTCATGTTTTTATTAAGAATCAGAAAAAATTTGTAGAAAAGTGATATTAGTAAGTTCGATTCATTATAACTTTTGACTCAAGTTAACAAACTTAAATATAATACGTCCTTCTCTAGTTAGATGGTCAAGAAGTAAATTGCAATACAAAGCTTTGAAATATGTAGATTTTTTACAAAGTAGGAGTGTTTGAAAAAATATTAAAATTTTATTAAAATTTCTGTAAAATTTTTAAATATATTAAAAAGTGTGTTCCGGTATTTAATTTTAACTGAAATTTTGTTTGTTATTAAGAAAAATGAATCTTATAATGCAGCAAGATTTTTACATTTTGCAGTTTTTCAAAAAAAGTTCTGCGAACGTAGTCGGATACCTTAAAACGAGTAATATAAAAAAAATTAAGTCAATTCCTACATAGATCAACAAAGAAAATTTTTATTTTGGTTACTTTTTATTAAATAGCAACAATTAATATAAATATACGACAGAATCTCAATATTAAGTGACAAAATAGAAAGTGATATTCCTAGCATTCTATTTTCCTTTCTATAAATGGTGTTGGACTTTTTTGTTTGTTTACTATTTATTCATTAATTTAATTATTTTAATAAAATAGTATAGTTAAAAAGAAATCACATTCTCAGAAATTAGGTCATCCCAGGTGGGATTCGAACCCACGACCTTTGGATTAGAAGTTCAACGTGCAACAGGGACACAATGAACGATTTTCCTTTCTATATATGCTGTTGGACTATTATTTTTGTTTGTTACTATTTATTAATTTTTTAGTTTAGTTAATGAATAAATATTTGAAAAAACTGTATTAACATCAAGTGTCATCTACTACAAGTTTTAAAAACTGCATTTGAGCTTGAATGAATGAACAGAAAGCATTTTACTAACAATTGAAAATTTGAACAATTATATATATATATATATATATATATTATATATATACATAGGGAGAGAGTGAGCTAATAGTAGGAATTGAGAAAAGATACGGAAGAAAATTAAGGGAGCAAATTGAATGTATTAAAAAAAGTATTCATTATTACTTACACCCTAGAAAGTTAAGTTATTGTTTAACTCTCTTGTGAAGAAATATTTTTAAAAAAAAAATTAGATTAGGGGAGATGGAGTTCTACATTGCCATAATTGTAGTAAAATTTGAAAGGAACATTGTTATTTCGATTTAATTACAGAGTCATGTCAAAAATGTATGTTTAATATAGTCGCAATGGAATATAAAAACAAGTAGTATTGTAAGAAATAAAACAGTACAATATTTTCAAGAACATGAAATATCTCCTATTTTTTAAAGAAAAATCATATAGCATATGATATATTGGGAAGAAAAAAGATCAATGGAAAGCTACATAAAATTTAAAACGCGTGTATATTTGGAAAATACCTGCAATTGCGAAAAAGCATCCAAAAGCACTACAGAAGAAAACAAATGAGTATTCATAAAGCAACAAACGGAACGTTTATTTGCGTAAGTGAGAAACTATTCTTTATTTCAATTCATTTATTTATATTTCAGTGTTCCTGTTGAAACTCGTCCAACTGAAATTCAAAGAAGACTTCAAGAGCGATTTCTACTGAATTTTGGTCGAATGTCTGCAGGGAAATCCGTGTGCACTGGAGAAAAGCTTGAGATAATTGTCAACAGTAAATCTCGAGCAAACTGCGACACCATTGAAAAGCTGAGAATAGAGCATCTGAACAACATTTACACTGAAGCAGTTCTCTTCGGATGCTTTTAGACAATATTTTAGTAGACAGCTCATAACGAATACACCTTCGTATAATAGAATCATTTATCTTTCATGTCTTCGAACTTATCGTATTACAAACATATTGCTTCCATTGCTACAACTCATAGGATTGTTTATTTCAATTTTTGTCTCGAATATATACAGAGTTGAAAAAAAAGCTTCGATATTTACAGAAATTAAAATTTTCCGCAAAGAAAAATGTACACCAAAAATATTGTTTTTCCCCGCGAAACTCCTGTTTCAATAGTAAAGTAAAGAGAATGAGAGCAGTAATTTAATAGACAAATTATGGTTCTATAGAAAACATTGAACAAACCCTCTAACAACGATTCGATAAGTAAAAAAATGGACACAAAGAATTACATTAAACGCTCATTTGGTTAATTGACTTTTAACTCTTTTTCTAAAATATCTTTGATTTTAAGCCATTCGGATATAATGGAATACAAAATAAGATAATTAACGCTAAAAAATTCATAAATGACTATTTTCAAAAGGAGTACCACAAATCCATGAAAATCGCTGTTCAAAATACAAATTTTTGTAGCTCAGTCAATGTAAAAGTATCTAACAAATATTTCTTTCCAATTTCGGAACTTAATCATTCTTATATAAATCTGAATTATAAATCAAACTACAACATTCACAACGATGGCCATTTACAATAGTTGACCTTATATTTAGTTGGATTGTTATCGTTCGTTCTCTTTTTCTTGTTACTCTATTTCAAAATCAATCCACGCATCGAATATTTTTGCAGCCCAACTTAAAAATCTATGTTTATTTGGTCCTTCTCTGAATTAAACATAAGGGGTGTAGTCTCTTTCACCCCATCAACGATTATTTATAGGGCAACAAAAGCTCAGATTAATAATTCAATCAAAATTTTTAAGACTACCTTCCCGTAAAGGAAAAAAAATGAGATCGAAACATTTTCTACAGTTCATTAACGTCAGAGGAACCGGATTTCAAATTTATATAATTATTGAAACATATTTTCTACATTCAAATGTGTTCTTTATTATTAGGTAAGGACAGGCAAAGAATTGACTCAACTCCCCGCAAAATATCTATGAGGAAAATATAAGTAAATTGAATCGATCCACGATTTTTGATTTAATTAAGTTGGAATCCTTACACTAATTGAAATGAAAGTTCATTATTTCATCAGAATACAAAACTCGAAGGAAATATGAATACACATCAAATGAAAATTCCAGGGAAATTCGACGAAAAAAAAAGTATTGCTTGAATAATCGGATGAACACCTTTTTAACAAATAAATAAATAACATAAAATAATGATGAATTTCACTGTGAATCCAATCACATAAAATCCATAGGCATAAAAAGGAAGACTTTAATATGAACTTTCTTCAACTGTGTGTTCACCAGTTTATATATTTGATTACTAATGAACTTGTTGAAAATTCTATGGATCACGGGGTCTGAGTGATGGGGGGGGGAGTCCCATGAAGATACCACGTGGTCTATCAGAATATAAATGAGATATAAGGGAAATTTGGCTTCGGCGTTGCTTGATGTGCTGTTGTTTAATCGGATATTCATACAGATTTGAGTCAGGTATTATGGAATACCACAATTACGTTAGTAATAATAACTTGCCTGGTTTTTGATTTAAAAAAAAATCTCCAAAATCATTATGGGTATATGCTATAAACGATTGTAAGGAATTATCAGTTGTCAACAGAAATAATATTGATTTTGTAGTTATAAAAAATTTATTATAATAAAAAAATGATAAATGAAAGATATTATGGAATAATCGGGTAATAAGGAATAGGTGGTTGAAACCATTGGTGAGTGAATATTAATGTAGCACTGTTCAGCTACACGAGGCCTTCTGGCGACGGACCTCGTCATTTTGAACCATGGTCAAGTGACGAGGACAACACCTGAGCTGGCAACCCCTCTCCTAACTACCACACCACACAAATGGGAAGGCGTTTGAGCTCTCGACAGATTTAACGTGCATCGCTCCCCTACACGGCGGGTTTTTGTTGAAACCATTGGAAAACGAACACAATAAGACTTCATAAAACTTTTTTTTTTACTATAAGCACCATATTTTTAAGAATACGTGAAAGTCATTCCTGTTTCGAGTCTATTTGCCAGAGTCACAAACAGAAGCTTTCTCTGCTCCAGTACAATCCAGCTGAAGCGTTGAATCCGAATTTTCTCGCTTTGATCTTCGAAGAATTTTCAGTTACAGAAGATACATTCAGCTTCTTAGGTTTTCTGGTTCTTTAGTTGATGACATGAAGTCTATTACAAATGATTCATCAGAATGGAGCCATTCAATGCTGCTAAGACTACAGTCATCTCTACTAAGTTAAGATCTAGAACAAGGGTCGGCAACCTATGGCACGCGTGACACATGTGGCACGATTCTTAGTGGCACTCTACCCCTAAGGATTAATTATGGACATTTACAGAATTACAAAAAAATCTGAACGATAACTCTAAAGATAAATTTACAGCTATTTTGTAAATCATTGAATGTTTGTACGCCATTTATTGTTTGAACTGTAGAATTGCATGTATTCCGATTTCCACTTTTGGTTATACATATCTAAGTAAAAAATCTTTCCTCATATGAAAAAAGATGTCAAGTCCGAAAAGAAATTATTTAAGAACTGAATGCTCAGAATCGTATCAAATTGAAAGTCACAAATTATAGCCCTGTTTTTGCGATATGAAAGAAAAAAAAGTAGAGCGGTTATTTAACTATAATGAAGGGAAATACTAATATTGTATGTTGTCTATTTCTTATTTTAATAATGTGTTTAATAATACATGCTATATGTACAATTTAATTTTTTGTAGAAGAAACAGTTGTATTTTGTGCTGTTTATTTTTATATTAAGAAATATCTTTAAATGATGCAAAATTAACATATAATAAATCTGTAAATCTATATTATTAACGTCTATTATCTAACTCTGCATGCATTATCGTGAGAGTGAGCGAGTGAGTGAATATTTAAGTCGCACTGTTCAGCTACACGAGGGCTTTTGGCGATGGACCTCATCATTTTGAACCATGGTCAAGTGACGAGGACGACACCTGAGCTGGCATACCTCTCCAAACTACCACACCACACCAACGGAAGTACGTCTGAGCTCTCGACAGATTCAACGTGCATCGCTCCCCAACACGGCGTATCTCTAATGGTACTGGGCTCGAATTCGTGACAAGCCAGCCACGATCCGATACCTTGACCACTAGGATACCCGCAGCCACGCATTATCGTGAGAATAAAATTGTTTCAAAAATGGCCTACTATGTGGTACGCTGAATCGTAATGGTTAATTGTTTTGGCACGCCACAGCTAAAACGTTGCCGACCCCTGGTCTAGAAGGTTGGTTTAAATTTGAATTCTTAACAAAAGGTCTTTAAATGTTTCTCCTCCCCCTTTTTTTTATTATTTATCCTCAAACGCATTTTTAGACGGGGTTATTATAGAAGAGGATCCATCTTTCCTGCCTTCTGCTTTTTGGAGCTGGTCGTGATATCTCTACGTTAAGGACAAAATTTGTATCAGGGGTAACTATATCAGGGCTCTCTTGAAAGAATAAGGCTGAAGTGAATCAAAGCTCGTAGACGAATACGGAACATGGCCATTTGATGGCCTATGGTCTGAGACCTTGGAACAGTGAGTGTAGGAGCAATAAAATCTTCACTGCTAAAGACATTTCTGTTGACAAGCTAAGTACCAGTCGCTTTGAAGCCGTTTTCTGTGGAGAGATGTCCTGGTCTAGACTATAGAATAATTTTCAAATAACAGAAACGTTCTGTTTTGATCCATTCCAATGCATTCAACTTTTTAAAAATATACTTTAGTTTTAAATGAGGCTATAATACTACTTATATAATTAATAACTATTGCTTAGCCATCAAAATATTATACTCCAAACTCATTTTTTAACTTTATCTTTATTCGGTACATTTTGTTGGGTATTATGGAATACTATCCATAATTCCCGACACACCATCTTGGACAAAGAACCTTTAAACTGAAGGATAAAATATGGACAGCTAAAAAACAACCACAGTATTATAAACTAAAAGAATTATAGTGTATAATACTGTGTGGTCGTTTTTAGGAGGAGTACATTATGCTTAAAACCTTACCTGCAAAAACTTGAAAAAATCGTAAAACCTTCGTTCTGTAGCGAGTGGTATGAGAACAAGCGCTCAACTCTCACTGCAATACATCACAAGAGTCTATTTTCAATTATTCAAGGTAAGGTTTTCTCATGTATATTAGTAGCTAAAACCTCGGTACTCCATAATACCAGATTCTCATCGATTTATCTAGATTTCATGATTTTTTCAGTCTAAATTTCAGTAAAGATTTTGTGATGTTTATTGAAACGAATAAAGCCAAGAAAGAGACCTCATACACTCAAGATTATTTTACAGCACAACATGCGCCCTATTTATTAGAATTTACCATTTTACAAATATATTAAATAGTTTCTACACAATGTAAAACAATGGCGTTACGATCGAATCAGTATTTTATATGTTCAAAAGTAGAAAAAGCATAAATACAAGTTTGGATGATGTTTCTTAAAATTACCTTTACATAACAGGAAATCCTGCGAACACAAATGTTTTAAAAATAGTTATCCTTCTTCCCAAGTACAAATAAATCAGAAGATGCAAAACAGACACTCGGAAACAGTTCTGCTAACTTGCAAAAATATTGAACTGGGATAAGACACTCGTGTTTTTTTCTAGTGCTTTATAATTCTAAAATGAAGCTAGCTTATTGGTGTACTTATATATAGTAAAAGCTAATCATATTTCAAAATTTCAAATATTTAACATTAGTTACATCTTTGTTCGGCAAAAAAAGTATTTTTCTTTGTCTAAATTATTGAAAAAGAGAAACGAATTGAGATTTAAGGAACAAAAATACATCATCGCAGCATCAGCTTTCAATACACTATTGTTTATAAGTATATGCAAATACTTATAAACAAGAACTCGACTAACTCCGAAAGAATTTAACAAATTTGAAGAAACTATTTCAACAGAAAAATAATTAAAGAGAAAAACGAAACATTTCAAAAGAAAACCGATGAATAAATAAGGTGGAAAATCATAATTCTTTGCATTATATATTTTAAAATAACATCTGATAGTTTAAAATTCTTTTAACAAGCAATATTTTACAGTTCTTGCGTCACTCTAATCAAAGCATTTCAACAGAAGATGGAAGTGTTCTTATACATTTCAAGAAAAATATAAAATATGGTTCTCGGATTTTCTGCATGTAGTAAATTAGGGTTATTTATTGGATTATTCATTCATCAGTTGGTTAAGGAAATCTTTAACAGAAAGCGGAACATTTTTTATAAAATAGACAAAAAACACAAAAACTCTCCTTCCCATTAATCTGTTCTAATTGGGTCAAAAAAAGCCCGGAACTTCCATACCTCAAATACCATTTCAAATTTTGAGCTATTTTTAAAGATTGTCATTGCACAATGTGCTCATCTGCAAAAAAAAATACATTCCATTCAAAAAAAATTTAACAAAAATAATATATAAACGTAAAACATGTTAACATCATCAGTCAGTGGATAACAAAGTCACACTATTCAACTACTCGAGGGTTTTTGGCGAAGGACCTCGTCATTTTGAACCATGGTCAAGTGAAGAGGACAACAGCTAACGTATAAAAATAATTAATTAAACGTCCTCTCGTTTAGATGTTTTTGGAGAATGTGTAATAACAAATTAACCAAATCGAGGCAAGAAATTACTCGCGCGCGACATTCAATATTTTAACATTAATTTCAACAATGTGTCACTCATTAGACGAAAATGGTTCATGATACAAGAAGTGATTAAGATTATAAGTGTTTTTTTTTTTTTTTTTTTGAGAATACAATGCTGTAATTAATAGGCGAAATATATATTATTGATTGAAACTGAGAAAAATAACGATGTTACACGTGACAGACTGTAGACATTAGAGAGTAGTAGGAAAATTATCTGCTTTGAGAAAATTTAAACATTCAGTATTTTGTAATGCACAGGGTTGTCCAGTTGTTTTTATTTATTAATATTATATGATGAGTTTTATATAGTTTTTTTGAAAGAATTTTTACAAGTGTAATCGTACAATCTACATACCACAGATTTTTGGCAAGCAGTACTCTCTGCAGATGAATAAAATAATGAATAAAAGCAATTACTTCAGGACCAAAAGATAACTTGAGACAGCAAAAAAGAAACGTTTAAACGTTCATTTAATACCATTTCAAAAGTCAATTTACCAAACGCAAATTCAAAAAGACCAAAACAAAATTTAAAACTTGATTTGTGCACTCTGAACATGTTTCGATATTCATAACAGAAAATTAACAAGTCCTATTATGTTGCTATGAAGAAATTAAATACAATAAAAAGTAAGTTTTCACACCGGGGGAAATATCGGGCAATAAGATTTTTAATTTGCGTTCCACTGTGAAGCAAAACAAGGATCTCGCAATTTCGAACCACAATCAAAAGACAAGGACGACAGCTGAACTGGTCTCTCCGAACTGCCAGACAATGCCAACGGCAGTATTTTGAGCTTGAACAGGTTTAATGTCTTCAGATGCACTGGTTTCGGACCCGCGACGTCGGCCACGAGCTCGCTACCCTGACCACTCGGCTACCACAGCTGCATCGGGAAAAAAGAATTCAAAGAAAAGGAAATTAATACCTAGAATAAGCAGGACGTAAAGAGCAACTGGGTGTTGCCTAGAGAATTGGGATCAATTATAAACACGAACCGAATTTTAATTGCATATCAAAATCACTTGATAAATTATACTTCCTGAGATAACCGACGTCGCTTTCGTTGGACTCATCCGAACATAATATTTTTTTAATTAAGAATACAGATACTTTTTTCTTACTACAATTCAAATTAACCTCTCTCTCTCTTAGCAAATAAATATTAATATATTCAAAAGTTAACTTCATCCTTGAAGAATATATTACAACGACATTGTTTTCTTTTTTTTTACACAAAAAATCCAGAAGGGAAAGATAATTACGAAATGCACTCATTTCAAAAATTAGCAATTGCTTTTTTTTCATGGGTAAACAAAATATTAGGTAGTTTAGAATGAGCCCAAAATCGAAAAACACAAGAAAAGAAATCTTAACCTTACTATTTTAGAATGCAATTTCAAAAATAAGTCGTGTTTCAAGAATATATTACATCATCAAACAATTAATTAAAGCTGCTTGAGTGATATTAGAAGTATATCTTTATCACGAACAACTATTCAATGAAGTTATAAACTGTTTGTTGAAAAAGATATAGAAAATGTAGTCGGTTGATATTACGAGACTAGAAGACTACACTTGCCATAAAAATTTGCGCACCAAGAAAAAGTTGTCAAAATGAAACGAAATATTATACATGTAAGTACTACTTTGATATAAGTAAGTGATTAGGAAATCAAAGAAAAAGGACCATTTATAGCAGAAAAAAGAAATGAACGCGGCATTGAGGCATACAAGTTTCGTATGATGTCCTGAGACCTGCCCTATCCTGTTGCTGTAAACACGCTTCTAGTTCCACCCAACTCGTGGGCTGTCCAACTTGCCATCCCAAATGATCCCAGATATGCTCGATTGGTGACAAATCTGGGGATCGAGAAGGGTGGTAATGTGGCGGAGGCAGTCTTGCGGCATCCTTGTAGTGTGTGCCTGAGTATTGTGTTGTTGAAAAATGGCTCCTGGGAGCCCTGCCATGAGTGGCAATACATGTGGCTGGAGAATGTCATGGACGTACCACTGGGCTGTCATTGTGCTATGCATCAATATTAGGAATGACCATATATCGTAAGCAATAGCACCCCATATCATCACACCAGCTGTGGGAGCGGTGTGTTGCTGTAAAGCGAAGGCAGAATTAAGGTGTTCACCACGGGGTATCCATACATGAACACGAATGGCATCACTGCTCAAAATGAATCTAGATTCGTCGCTGAAAACGACGTGGTTCCATTCCGTTACAGTCCAATCCCGTCGCGCGCGACACCACTCCAAATGGAAGCGTCGGTGGGTGGGTGTTATTGGCAGCACACGTAATGGGCGCCGCAGTACCAGATGTCCTTCAGCCAGGCTCCTTGCGATGGTTCGAGAAGACACAGGGGCTCGTAGTGAAGGTGCTGCCTGTGTCTGGACATCGGCCAATGAGGCAGTTGGCTCAATGCGTGCGTGTTGTAAGATGCGACGGACTTCTAGACGACTGGTCTGTCGAGGGCGTTCTGAGCATGATCTCCGAGTAAATGACGTCTCTTCTATCCACTGGTCCTAAAACCTCCTCACGGTCAAATCAGAACGGCCTACATGTCGATCTACTAGCCAGCTTCCATCATCCCGATGATTCTTCTCCTCTCCAACTCTGACAGCGGTTCATATTGTCTTCGATGAGGGTTTACTTTGCAAATGATTAAGTACACTCCAACAGGCTCTGCTTGCCTGTCCAAGGAGAACGTTTAATGCTCTCTAGTGGCATTACGCAATCACGCTCTGCATTTCTAATCATTTGCATATCTGCCTGACATGTATCTTCATGCTAAGTTTCGTTACGATCCCACATTTATTTCTTGGTTTATGGCAATTAGTATATTAGCGAAGAACCTCATCATTCTGAATCACGAACAGGTGAGACGGTATCTGAGCTGTCAACACCTTTCTTCTAACATACACACTACGCCAACATAGGAGTGCATCAGCTCCACTAGACGACGGGTCTAGTGGATTCAGGATTCAAACTCAAGACTAAATGGAAAAACAAAAACATGGAAAGATGTAAAATAAATGATAGTTTGGAAATTTCCAAAGTTAGAAAATTTTAAAACAAAAATCAATGTATGGTTGTCAAAGTAAAAAATAAAAATGTTTTCGGTAAAATATTGAAAAAGGTGTATATTGTAAGACTTTACAAAGTGGGGGGAGAGGTAAAACTTACAATTTTAGAAAAAAAATACGACTTTTGTGATTTCTCTTTTTTAAAATTCTCTTTTTTTTATTTTAAACAGTTCTGACCATGACCACTCGGCCCCAATGGTACTTCGCAAGTTGACTACCAATTTCTCGCGATTCTTTTCGAATATTATTTTTATAACAGTTTTGTATAGGATTATGTTTTGCAGATGTGGATACATAGTCCCGGAAATGTTCCCCGATTATAGAGAGGATTTGCCCATCGATTTACTGTGAATTACACCAGACAAAAATATTCCGTCACTTATTGCATACTTTGAAACAATATATGAATCAGTGATTGTTTCAGTTATGACTAATAAAAGTCAGCAAATTTAACACCGTATATATGAGAGCACGGACTCGAGGCTAGCATGTCAGGAGCTCCAGCTTAGGATTATATATATGAGGCTCTTTCATAGTTATTAGTTAGAAACTTGTACTTCGCGACTAGGTCTCAAAATATTTCAAACATCTCAAAGTTTACAAATATCTTAGTTTTCACAAAAATTGCAATTTAAACTGCCAATTGTCACTACCGTTTACTCAAGACGAATATATTCACTGATTAAAAAACATGAAAAGCTCGTTGCAAATATGTATTTCGATAGTAAACTATTTAAAAAATATATATATTATGATAACATACTACAAGTTTATATTTCGAAACTTTATCTGAAATATTGTGAGATGTAATCAAGCGAAATATAAATCGTCCTATTACGGATTTAGCTAGCTTTCGACGAAAATTAATTATCGGCTGGTATATAGGCATCTGGCATAATAATCAGTGGCGTAACGGAGAACATTAGGGCCCCAAGCCCAAATATGTACTTTACGTCAGTGAAGCTTTGGGCCCCTTAGAGTCCATGGGCTTGGGGCCTTAAATCTGAGTCTCCAGGGGAGCCCTAATATTCTCCGTTACGCCACTGAAAATAATGAAGGACATTTTTTTTTAAGATTGTATTTGGAAGAAAAAATTTCTGTATATGTATGTGAAGTAGATGCACTCCAATTTAACACACACGTTCATCATCAAATAAAATTGTAAATATTGTACGTGAAGTATTTTTCTGAAAACAAATGGAAGGAGGAAAATGTTACATAAAAACAAATATTATGCAAAATGTAAAGCATTACTTCTCAAACTAATTTATTGACAACCGCATACATAT
This sequence comes from Trichonephila inaurata madagascariensis, assembly GCA_019973955.1. Taxonomy (NCBI): domain Eukaryota; kingdom Metazoa; phylum Arthropoda; class Arachnida; order Araneae; family Nephilidae; genus Trichonephila; species Trichonephila inaurata. Next base: position 28,089 of record BMAV01015223.1, read on the forward strand.
ATATTTCTTAAGAAATTTAGTTATTAGAAGTTTTAGAAATACTTACGAATATTAATATTTTTTCAAACACAGAGTTTAACGACAGAAAAAAAAATCCCTCCATCCCATCCTAATCAGATTCACATTATTTAATGCGAAAAGAAATTCCAAAAGCATGTTCGGGTTCTCTTCATTAATGGATGTTTGTTACTGAAATAATTGTCCAGTAAATGAATATTTTAAGAAAGTGCTTACAGAAAAAAAATTATAGTCTAGAACTTATACTTTAGTTATCCGTCTCTTAAGTCAAAATTACAATTCTTCTCACCCAGTTCTTAATGAATGAGACTACTCTCGAAAGAATTAGAACGTAAAGAGGAAGTGAAATAACTTCTTAAGTTACTCGCGAGCGCTCGCTAAGAGGGAAAAAATGGGCTGTTTCAACGGTAATTGTTTCTATCATTTTTCTTTTTTCTTGTCGAAATCTGGGAAATTTTCAAGAACCTCACAGAAGATAATGAAATTAAAATACGATAATATTGGCTACAAGAGAAGATTCACGCTCATTCAACTAGTGAAAGTCCAGCTAAGAGTGTGAATGAAGTTTTCTTAATGGATCATCGCATTGAAGGTCAAAGCCGATTTCACATTTCTGACAGGCGGATAAATCGTGACCACAATGCATCACGATTTCCGAGTCAAAAACGGGGAGCCCACCCACTAACTAAACAAATCAAATGAAAAGATTATTCACTCTCTTCTGTGTGTGTGTGTGTTCGAACTTCGCTGCCATTCACGAGTTTCACTCTGATTTGATTTAGTAATGTATTATGCCGTTATTTATTATATAAAATGAGAACAGAAGGTTACCGTGAAACCTGACAATAACGCATTTTTTTTTTTTTTTTTAAATATCCTTAAAAATTTTTTTTTTTTTTTTCAAAACAAATCTGTTTTGTAGAGAAGAGTTTAAATAGACATTAAAGTAATTTAATTAACAAAGAGTACAATAACAGAAATCTTCGCATACAATGTGGTTTAAATTTTATGTAAAAAATTGAATAGTATTCCATCATTATTAAAAAATTTTCATTTTGGTTGACTTGCTTCATCATTCTAGATCAGTTTTAAAGGATATTGATTAATATTTGAGATCAAATTTCAAATACAAAATACTACAAAATATACAGAAATCAATTCGAAAAACTGTTTCAAAACCATCTTTTTTTTTTTTTTTTTTTTCACTTAATTGATAAACATAAGCCATTAATATAAAATCATACAGAATAAATAGAAAATAATTTGAATTTTAAAAGAGTTGTTTTTCCTTTCGATCTCAAAAGAGCATGGATTAGTTGTTGATAATGCAACCTTGTCTGACGATGTCAGATCGAGGTCTACGAAATTCATCGCAGCAAAGGGCTAGATGGACGCCTGTCGTTAACCGCAGCTTTGAGCACCAGACAGGTGACAGTACGATTTGAATCGGTTCCACCTTAATTTTGTGGGTGAACACCAGTGCCGTAACGGAGAATATTAGGGGCTCCCTGCAAAGTCAGGATTTGGGCCCGAAGCCTGATCTTACAAATGATTGCAAAACCACAACAGCAGGCTTTGGGCCCCCCCACGATGGGGGTGTACGTTACGCCACTGGTGGACACCCTGGAGATTCATTTAAAACTGTTATTGAATATGCAATGATTATTTAGCTTGATCGAATATAAAAATGAACAATACATTTTCTCTTAAGGGGAGCAATCACTCTTTAAAAAACAATCAATAAAATGCCTACTGCGTGATACAATAAAAAATCAAATAGAATGCCAGATTCCGGAGTCATCCTGACTACTGCCCTTTCCATAGAGCAACGTTACTGTTCATAAAATCGATAGAAAAAAATTACAGCTTTTTGCTTTAGAAGATGAATACCATAAAAACGTGAGTGAGCTATAAAGCATTCAGAGAAATAAATCGATTGTTTATTACTGTGCTCTTACTTATTACTGTGCTATAACGGTGCTCTTCACTCTGAATTCTTACATTTACCCACTAAATTTTACTACATGTTTTCGTGTGAAAGCCGTCTATCTCTTAGTATTTAAAACTTTCATAGAAGCAACTCATTTTAAGAGCAACACATAACAAAAAAAGAAGTATAACCACGAAATATTTTGATATAATCTCTATTCTAACCAAAGGTAATCGAAACACTCATTTAACAGAAATACAAGTACATGATAGAAATATCATCAAAAAGCAAAATTTATCACAGTAACTCAAGGTCACATTAAACTGAGTTAATCAAACTGCTGGAGATGAATAAATTATAGCATTGAAATGACCTAAAATACCTTTTTCGAAGAAAGCTTGTGTGAAACAAGTAATAAAATTTGAGGATAATTTAAACAGATGGCAAAGCATGGTCTCAATCAAAATAATCGGAAATGGAAGAATGCTGAATATACAAAGTTATGAATATAAAGAAATAGAACTTGCACAAACAAAATATCCTTAAAATTTCCTACAGAAAAAAACTATTGTGAAACAAGAAAATGAATCGTCATGAAATTAGTGCATGAATCTACATGATTCATGAGACATAGAAAAGGTAGATTCTCAATAAAATAAGCAAATTAGAGGCTTCTAATTATATAGCATGATCAATATAAGAACCAACTAGAATAATTCCACTCAATTAAAAATCTCAGTTGACAAAGACGTTATTAAATCTAATTTTCAATAAAAATGGCAAGGCTTTGGCTCATTTTATAATATTTTTTTTAAAAAAAATAATGAAACTTCCCCAACACAGTTCCAGAATCAGGAGATTTTCAACTAGGTTCTCAAATCAAGAGCTTAAAAATAATTGCACATAAATGAACTGTCTAAGAAATCCTCTAGAATCAAATTAAAAACTGATTAATACATATTTGAAGAAAAGAGTAGATATTCTGCTGAAATATGTTAAACACTTTCCCTAGTGTATGATAATTTAATTTTAAAATACATATTAAAAAAACTAAAATCTTTTAATACAATCAAATACATCCACAGCAAAGTGACATTAAATTAGTAAAAATGATAATTTAGCAAAAAATGATATTCATGTTTGTAGAGTAATGAAAAATTAAATTATCTTGAATAAAATATCATGCTGATTTTGCTGATCATAAGCATACAGCAGGATTTTAATAAGTAAATTATTAATTACCAATAATTTATAGTGCTAGTAATTTAAAATTAATTTTAATTAAAAGATTTAAAATCCACAAAATATATATACTCATTCAATAAATCTTATTTCATAATGATCCATAACAAACAAAGCACATAAAAAAAAGAATCAAATTTACTCCACAAAAAGATGCAATTTAAATTTTATTAGATCAGTAAATGAAAGAATTATTTTCTCTTTACAGCACAAAAATATAAACTATCACCAATTTATTCATATTTTTATCACACTAGACAGACTTTCCAAATAAGTTGATGACATACAAACACTATGATAAATAAATTTTAAAATCTTCTTGTTAATACCAATTAACAAATGCTCTAATAAATATTCCAGCATCAATTCCATACAAATAAATAATCAGTACAATATTTTAGAAATACAATAAATCCCTGATGATTGAAAAAATCAAGCTTAAAACAAAGTCAACATCATTCAGCATTTTTGTAATGTATGAGCAGACTGAATAATAATGTTCATATGCTTAAAAAATTAATAAAATACTATACATCAGACAAAGTAAAGAAAAGAATCTCCTGATTACTTCAACAGGTTTGTAAATTGGCTCTGTAAGTAATCTTTCAGTCAGTGGCGCACACAAGGGTGGTGTCATAGGGGTCCCCCCCTCCCCAAAACCCTTGATTTTTTTCCAGATTGATTATAATTTTAAGTATATAATACATAAAATTTAATTAAATATTTGTTTTAATGATTAATTTTATTAATTGATACTAATTATTTATTCAATAATTAGTTTTTTTTGTTCCCCAAAATCGACAAAATCAAAAGGAGCATGGTACAAGAATGGTGGACTTTCGACCCGGCCCCCCCCCCTCCCCTTTGTAAAGTTCTGTGTGCACTACTGATTTCAGTAATACAATGAAAATGCAACAAGACACATTTTAGTCATTGACTCTAAGCAATCAAACTTACAATACTTTTTCAAACTTACATTTTCCATTCTAAATTGTAGCACAGGAAAAAAAATTAAGGATAAACAAATGTCATTAAAATGCAATAAATTTTAAGTGATATCACTGTATACAAGAAATACTTTGAAAATATATGAAAGAATAATATCATTGAAAATGTTTATAAAAAATGAACATAATAATACATTAATATAATGATATAAAATATTGTCCTAAGCTGTAATTTAAATTCATTATTTTTTAAATTTAAAAAAAAACTAAGAATTTTTCCTCAAGAATTTTAGAATCAAAAAGGAAATATGAACAGTAAATCTTCTCAGAAACTGAACTGCCTTAATGTATATTGAAATAGACACAAAGTAAAAAATATTTTTTACCATTAAATGAATTACAAGAAAATAATTATGATTATTTAGTTATTAGTTTCTAATTTTTTTCCCATAGCTTCAAACCAAATATACATATCGAGGTATTAATTATAAGCAAATTTAAAAGCTTTAATAATTAGGAATTACAAATCACTAATTTCTTCTTAATATATTATTACTTTTTATAGAATGGTACAGAAAAGCAAATATATGATTACATCCATTTTCTTCATCAAATTATAATTATTTTTAGAAAAAAAAAATATAGGAGAAGAATCTAACAGATCTAGTGAATAAAGCTAAAATTGTGTTTTACCATACATTTATTTTTTTTAAAAATTTAGAACTATTTTTACACAGTAACAATATCTTTGCATTTATATTAAGTTAATATTCAGAAAATGAGAGATTACATGTATTCTAAAAGTCATTTTGAAATAATGATTGATTAAATGTTTTTAAACTTAAACTCATTATAAACTTTTAAAAATTTCAACGTAAAAAATTCTTTTCTTTTGGCAAAAATGATGTGTCAACTGCTGTGTGTATGTGTTGCTAAAAATATTTTTTTTTTCACAAAAAAATATAACTTTAAACTTTGGATTCATAAAAACAATAAAATAATTTCCAAGTAATTTTATGAAATAAAAGGTAATTCAATATTTATTACCACTTTGTCAAAAAGTTAGTTTTTACTTATATATTTTTGCTTAAAAGTTTTTTTTAACTTTTTCAACTTTCGAAATAAATAAAATTTACACAAGGATCAAAAACAAATTTTCCAAGCAAAAAAGAAATATGTAATATAGTTCAAAAAGAAAAAAATACTATCTCAATGCAGCCAACATTTCAAAATTACTACAATTTTAAATGATAATGGTCTTTGCCCCAAGCATACAATCAGTGTTTTCTAATTTTCAAGTCACAAACATAAATCAATTACTCTTTAAAAGAACCATTTTCACAAAAGAGAGTCCTTACACTTTTACTTAAGTCATGATTTTAATAGATGGAATGGAGTCAAATGTCATTGTGAAAACAGGCCTTGCAGAAAGTAAGAAAAATAAATATAAATTCCACAAAACCAGAAAAACTATTTCATCTATGTTCTGAAAATTAATGGTAGAAAAAAATAAGTATAAATGACTAACCTTTAAACAAATTTTTAAAACAAATACTTTTTTTTTTGCATAAGCATTACAAGAAATTTAAAAAAAATTTACTCTCTCTTTTTTTTTAATAAAACAAAATTATGGACATTTAAAAACTAAATATTTACTAAATCTAAGTGAAAAAAATTCAGTTTTTAAGAAATATATTCTCTGAACTTCATAAGCATTTGTAATCCACTTTACTTTTTACATTCAACACACACAACTGTAATACAGCATAAATAAAGGAAAACATTTCATGATATGAATCTTAAAAGCCCGACTACTCTTTTAAAGCACTATAAATTTCTCTCAAATTTTTAAACATTAGAAACTACTTTTTATCCACAAGCGACAAGTAACAATGTATAAACAATGAGATGATTTGAGCAGTAGTGCAACTTTTGCTTCTTATTAATTCTTAAAAATCAGTAAATCATAAACAGAGAAATAATACAAAGAAATTAATGCAATCAATATTAACAATAAAAATACATTTCACACAATTATACAGAAAACACAACTGAATGTACCAAGAAAAAAATCCGTCAAAATTAAAATTAGTTTAAATGATCGTTACAAATTGCAAACATTTTATAAAATGTGTCAACAATACCGCAATTTTCTTCAAAATAATTTAGTAATAATTAAATTATTTTATTAAAATTTGGTCATTTGGCAAATTGAAGTTTTTAATTTTTCTTAAGAAAACACCTAATTAATTCAAAAAATCATGTATCTTCGGCAACAAAAATATTAAAACAAATCACTATTCAGGGAGAAAAAATTCACCGTAACTTTTAAAAAATTTTAAATTTTTAATTTATAATTATAAGATGACTTTTTTCTGTATAATCGCAATTCATGTGATCTCTGACATTCTGTTTTGGTATCAGACGAAAATTGTGAGGAAACCCTTCCGGTATTTTACGTGACTAATTTTAGAGAAGATCTACGGGAAAGACTGCGAAGGGATGTCCCGATGAAAGTGACTTCCGGCCGGTCTTTAACCCTAACGGTGTAAAATGAGACTAGCACCTTACCTGCGATTTTTAATACAGCTCGATCGGCAGGGTCAAGTTGTAAGATACTCAAAGGTTTATCTTTGGCCCATTCGGATAGACTTTGAGTGAAATCCATTGCTTCCAGAGTTATCTCCAAGAGTGTGTGGAGACGAAGCCGGTTTTTCTTTTAGAATCGACTGACAACCATCAGCCTGCTCATGACACTAGTTTAAGCTACTCTATTTTGGTACTCCATTAAGCCTAACAAATACTCCGGTGAGAGAGCCTCTGTGTCGACGGAGGGTTGCACTCATCTTTCGCCAAAAAGCTCGCCAATTCTTTATTTACACTCCTGACTCCCGTAAATCCTCAAAAAAAATAAAGAAAAACACGAAGAGACGTACACGTATACATGTGACTCGGGAGTTTTAAATCTTCGACTGGGTCTGGAAATTAATTGAAACCCGTCCTCTTTTTATATTTTTAAATATATTTTTACCACTATAATAAATAAGAACTTGGCAATGATTAAACTTAAAAAATGCATACATTTATTCACCTATAGTTTTCTTATTTGAAAAAATTGGGCGTGAAATAAAATTATATATACATGAAAATATTTAATTAAATTAAACATCTTGATAGCTAACATTTTCAAATTAAAGAGTTGAGTTTATATAAAAAAACCGATCCATTAATTTTATAGAACTATTCCATAACAATCGATCCAATAATATCATTAGAATTAGTGTCACTCATTGATATCAAACAACAATCACTTTTCATGAATGTCCTCCCTTTGTATTTTTTTTAGATTTTTGAAATTAGAAGAGGGATTTGTGTGAGATTCACACATATAGCACACACAACAACTTTATAGATAAAAAATTTTCATCCTTAAATTTTTTTTAACTATTTTATTTGCCTTACAGTTATAAAACTGGGATTTTTCAAATTCTAATGCAGGGGTGGCCAACCCAAATGACCTCGCGGGCCACTTCGGAAGAACTTTACAATCCCGAGGGCCGCATATAAAAATATATATCTTTATATAAGATTTAGATCCATTACAAAAAATTTTGGAGTGAAAATTTAAAACAGACTGATATATTATAATTGTTTTCATTGTTTTTCATGTATACAAGCATAGATAGTATAATAATAATTATGTAATGATCAAAGAATGTTTAATTTATTTAATTATTGAGATATCTGTTTCTCAACTCTCTCACTTAGTTTTTGCAAATCGATCTCAATGCATGTGTATTTGCGTATCGTAATTGATGTTGCAGATTTTCATGCGTTAAGTTTTAGCACGATTTATGTTTGATAAATTTCAATTTAGAAAAAAAAGAGATTCGCAGTAACAGAAGCAACGTGATAAAATAATAACAGTTATGGGATTTATTTTTTACAGAAAAAAAAAACTCTTTAAACTAAACAAAACAAAAAAGTGTGTGTGTGTGCCACACGATAGAAGTGATAACTTCAAATTTTGTAATGTTATTTCAGGGATTAGTTAGGTGATTAAAAAACAAGGGGATATTATATTAATGTTGTCATATAAAATTATTTATTCATATTTCTGTACACATGAAGTAATATTTTTTGCTAAATATACATATTTGTTAATTGATTGTATTCTAAGAAAGAAACAATAGGTTTATGGTAGCTGAAATAGGTTATAAATACTTATATTCAAAATTATTTAAATATCTAAAAAAACTCCGTCAAGCGTTGTTCCGTACTTTGTCGTGCTTTCATTTGGATCATTTGACATAATTAAATTGAATTTTGATTTTAAAAAATCTACTAAAGGCTTTGATTTGTCTTTTGAAAAATCTACATTAAAATCCCCACTTAAAATAATAGGCAATTTGTTCAGAAAAGTTGATCCGGCTTCATACACATTGTAGGCAACTAAATTTTTGTCAATGAATTCAATAATTTTTTTTACACTTTGATTGGGTGAAATATAAATAGTAACCACTAGAATTATTTGTCCATTTTCTGCTTAACATTTCGCTGCTTCACTGCCATCTTCGTAAAAGAAAGCAAATAATAAACATATGTTTTGATTTTACTTTAATATGATAAAAATATTTGTACATTTTTTTAAGTCTTAAGGCTACCCTTTTTGAACAACGAAGAACAATTGAAGAAATTGTATGTGTGTGTTTGCTGATATGAAATTGCGTCAACTATCTCTCTTCGAAAAAGAGTATTTTCTGAAGGGTCATTTCAACCCTCTTTTTATTAGCCCTTGAGCAGGTCATAAAATATAGAATGTGTTTCTGGTGGGGGGGGGGGCTATGCAGAGGGAACCCTTCCAGGGAACATTTTCCCACGGCGGTATATTTACCAATAAAATGGATTCTGCCTGCTTTAGGAATAATCCAAATATTTTCACTGATTTTCTAAAAACTTTGTTGACGAGAAGCAATTTACTATAAAAGTAATTGTCTTAAGTCAGTCTAATGTTTAAATATATAAGTAAATACAGAGAAATTTTTCAATACATATGTATAAAAAAAGGGAAAAAAATATTTTTTTTAGTAAAATATTTAATTTTTAATGATACAAAGAGGCAGAATACTGGAGAGCTGCAAACGTCTCTTAAAGCACAGAGTAAAAAAAGCAAACCCGCACAAAATATTTAGCAGCTTGGATTTATGAATCTTATTGACACGATAATTTAATAAGACTAGTAAACTGAAGCAGGACGTGTACATAATTTTTTATGGGAGACGAGGAGGAGGAGGGAATTAAGCTATTTTTTTTAAAGAGATAAAAAGGGCTGAGCCGTAATCTTTATGCTAAAGATTAAAAATTTGTTGGTGTATGAGGACGGGGGGGGGGGGGGAGAATTAAACCCTCGGCGTTCTTGTGAACAGATATCCTGCTTAGAATCTAAAGGGATTCACATGATACCAAAAAGAGTGTTCTCAAAGCAGTGCTTCTCAAACTTTCAATATTTGCTACCCAATTTTCCATCAGAATATTTATCGCGTTACTATATGAATATTCATCAGAATATTCATATAGTAACAATGTGTTGAATGTGTAATGATCTCACTCAGTTCTAGGCTAACTATTTATTTCAACAGGAAATTCATCAAAATAATAAATAAAAAGGTATATTCTAATTACAGTTCACTATCAATTTAGAGTCTCTTTCGCACTCTCTTCCGTTCCTGGGTTTTCCCAGCCAGGAGACCGCTGTACTTCGCGGGCTCGTTCGTAATCAGTTCGAGTCTCTTCCGTACTCTCTCCGGTTTTCTCGATCTTTCAAGCCAGGAGACCGCTGTACTTCGCGGGCTCGTTATCGCTCTTCCTATCGCTCAAGGGACGGCCGAACCGCTCCCTTCAAAGATCCAGTCTACTTTTCGTTCGGACTCTCTCGCCCGTTTTATAGCATTTCTTTTTCCTCGTCATCCACCTCTCATTTCTTTGTCGGCCTCAGTCCCCCCGGGGTCTGCTGCCGCCTTCCGGTTTCGGTTCTCTTGATCTCATACATCTCTGCCTCGCCCAATTCGGTCGTTTCCGCTAGTCCTAAAGAGACGCCAAGGCTGGGTGTACAGTTGTATGTTCTCCGACGCGACGGCACCTCCGAGTTCTGGGAAAATGAACACACAATGATAAGGCGCCCCTTTTTGACAGTCCGGTCAGCTGGGCAAAAAAGGTGCCGAAACTCGACCACCCAGCTACGAAATTCCTTCCCAGCAATTTGGAAACTTCCCGGAATTTTCGCAGCTTCTGTCGGCAAGGGATCTGTTGGAAAATAGGGGAAAGAGATATGCTTCGTCACAGCTGCCTCCCCCCCTTCGAGTGTCCATTTCATGGGACACTAGGAAGTTCCATCACACTACTGGCAACTCTGCGAGCGGTCCTGATGCAGTGAGACCATCCTCGGGCAGAGCAATTAACTTAAATATACACATAACTAAAATAACACTGTCAATTCTCCACGAGGGTTGTATCAGTTGTTCCCTTTTTTCCCATCTCTATTTTGCATACCAAGAGGCTCAAAGATTTGATAACAAACACCTTAATCATTTTTACACATACAACACAGACATACATTCACACACACAGAAAAAAGAATAATTTAAAAGAAGAAACTGAAAAGGCATCACTCTAATCTACTTAATCCGTCGCATATGGTGCGGCGCCAGCCCTTTCCACAATTTTCTTCTATATTCGGCAAAAGGGAAAAACTCTATGCGTGTTATTCCATTTAGGCGGCGATAATCTATACATGGCCTTGGAACCCGATATGGACTCTCAACTAGAATGAGAGGCGACGTAAAGTCAGATTAACCTAACTCTATCCCTCCCAAGTCCAATAGTCGTTTTATTTCATCTTTTAAGATGTTGATTTGTCTAGGGGGCACGCGGTATGATTCCGTTTTAATGGGTTTTTCTGAAATTAACTCGATATCCATTTTCATTAAATGAGTTGTCCCTGGGTCCGAGGAAAACACTTCTCTATTTTTAATTATTACGTTTTTTAACTCTTTAATCTGATCAGTGGATAACTTGTCTAATAGATGGCTCTCTTTACATACCTCCTCGAAATCGAACGTAGTACTCCGTTTTAACGGGTAAGGGATTTCCGCATCCTTCTCAATATCTTCCGAAACCTCTTCTATTACTAGGTTTACAGCTTCTGGCCTCCGATGATATGGTTTCATAAGGTTGACATGATAAATTGTATCCCTTTTCCCGGGTAAATCTACCACATAATTGGTCTCCGTAATTTTATTTAAAACCTTTCCCGGACCGATCCATTACATCCATTTTATGTAATGGATCCATTGATGTACATCCATGTACATCCATGGATGTACATCCATTTTATGTAATTTCATTACATCCATTTTATTCCGTAGGGAGGTGGCCATTACCATTACCAGATCGCCTTTTTGAAATTTCCTTTCCACGCAGTTCCGATCGTACCAAGACTTCCTTTTTTGTTGGCATTCTTCCATTTGTACAATAAAATTTCTCGAGAACTCAGGGATGATAAGAATAAGTTCCGAAACCAATCTACCTGTCAATTTCGCGAACGCATTCTCACAACCTTCGTCCCGGGTAAATTTCCTCCCGTCAACTCTCTTCTCGTAAATCAGGGTTTGAGGGGTCTTAATTTTCCTCGCTATCACCCATTCGGAGGGGCTAAGACCTTTGTTTTCATGCGAAACGGTGCGTAACGCAAATAATGCCGAGAGGATTCGTCTTCCCCCCTTTTCCGCGCAAAGAGCCTTCAAGGAGAATTTTAAAATCCCCTGAACCCTTCCCAATGAGTCACTCCCCGGGTGGCTCGACTGGTTAGATTCTAGTGTGAATTTCAAGGGCACACCTAGTTTTCGGAATTCGTCCCCTTCTTCCGTTCCAGTGTGCCTCTCTAGTTTTCCTTCCCTTGTTTGACAACATTCGTCTAAACCTAATTTAGCTTTTTCCCACAATACATTTAGGTCTTTGCACTTCTCTCGCTCTGAACTAAAATCGGAGTTCTTTAATTGAGCTGACTCCCCTTCATTTTTTTCTACAAACGCCGGAAACCCTATCGTTGGTTCAACGATAGAATTTCTATCGTTGAAAACTGGATCCATGATTTCAATTGAAAAGTCGCTCCTCGAGTTTAAACATAACTCCTTTTCCTTCTCGAAAGGAACTATTTCACTAACGTTTTGAGTCACAGTCGTATTTATTATAAGCCCGCTCTTCTCGCTTGACTCAATTAGATCGGCTGTTTGGTTTCCCAACAAGTAAGGTTCGCCCGAGGTGCTGTTTGCTTTGACTGCTGCCTTCGTGTAAAACTCGCCTCCCTTGGTCTTAAATTTTACCTTTGTGAGAGGTAAACAATGGCATACGTCCACCAATGGGCTTTTGACCCAAAAATACTCTCTCAAATAATTGTTCTCGTCTATCCAACTACTCGCACACAAATCTATGATAGATCCGGTATCTCTTAAACATTGACGCTCTACGCCATTTATTTCAAATCTAACTTTAAATTTTCCAAAAGTCCTCATTTTCCGAGTTTACAGTTAAACTAGCCACTGTTTCAATATTGTTTTTTGTAAGTTTAGGGCAAGAGGGTTTTATGTGACCTTCATTGCAATAATAACAAATAATGGATTTTTTTCTTTCGAAGGGTATCTCCCTTCCCTTTTACCATCCCTAATTCTATACCCATTTATTCCTCTTCCTTCCTCAATCTTACACATTTTATTTTTTTCTGTTACTATCCCCATTACTTCAGACGGTTGAAAAATGTTCGTGTATTTCATAGGGGGGTCACAATTCTCCTTTTCGAAATCACACGACGTGGCGTCCTCCACTCTTTCATTAACTAACACGTTAATTAACGGCTTACACTTGCTAACCGGTTCCCTAAATTCCGCGGTACGGTTTCCTGTCAAATAACAGACATTTGTAAGATTGTTCCTTTTATCACCTGCATTCATATTGAACTCTTGTTTCAACTTATTTCTGAGTTAAGCTCTCAGTCGTTCTAACTCCAATTCTCTCATTTGCTTACGCTCCTCAAACTCTCGGGCCCTGGTTAGTCTTTCCCGTTCTTTTTCCCCCTTTTCATCATTTTCCTTCCTTTCATTTTCTTCTAAAACTACCTCCATCACCGCTTTAATCGTTTCTATATCATTATTCTCATTTTGTAAAATTCTATCCTTAATTTCTATTTTTCTTAGATCACCGTTGATTTCCACCCCTAATTCCCTTGCTACCTCTAACAAGTCACCTTTTCTTAATCTTAAAAGTAAAGTCATCATGCAATAATAAACAACTAAACAAGAGTACTACAATAAATTGAAGAGAACACGCATATATACCAAACAACACAATCCTATTAGTACAACTAAAATACCCCGAAGTAACTATGCAATAATACACAATAAACAACTAAACAAGAGTGCTACAATAAATGAAAAAATCACATTTATACCCAAAACAATACAATCCTATTGGTATTGCCTAAAAATTGTAAAGTAACTATGCAAAAATTGACAAATAAGTACTTTACACTACAACCGTACGCCTCTATCAATATCATAAAATAAAAACACACTTCTATGATTCTGGACCCGCACACAAAATAACATAATAGAAAAAAGCACACTTTCATACTAAAACAACTCTTTTAGACTCTTGGCAAACAAAATTCATTAGCGCGAGCACAAAATTCACTTAGATTTCCAAAAAATACTAAGCAAACAAATAAATAAATCTCTACTCTGCTCCGAGCATAATCTCAAAGAAAAAGGACTTACCCTCTAGCACAATGGGGTGCTGCGCCTTCACTTTCTTTGGTCGTTTGAAGCACTCCGTAGAACCACACCCTTCTTTTCCTTCCGCGAACTTTTAACTCCAATGGTATAAACAGTCCACACTCTTGACAGGGCAGTTTCTCATCGTATATCGCGCACACACACAAAAGAGTCCGTCTCACTCGATTCGGAAGATAATCCTTTTTACTATTCAGGCGTAAATTCCAGCATTTATTCAATTTAAATGCAACCCGCTGCCACCAGATATATAAGTAGTATAGCTGTAATGATCTCATTCAGTTCTAGGCTAACTATTTATTTCAACAGGAAATTCATCAAAATAATAAATAAAAAGGTATATTCTAATTACAGTTCACTATCAATTTAGGGTCTCTTTCGCACTCTCTTCGGTTCCTGGGTTTTCCCAGCCAGGAGACCGCTGTACTTCGCGGGCTCGTTCGTAATCAGTTCGAGTCTCTTCCGTACTCTCTCCGGTTTTCTCGATCTTTCAAGCCAGGAGACCGCTGTACTTCGCGGGCTCGTTATCGCTCTTCCTATCGCTCAAGGGACGGCCGAACCGCTCCCTTCAAAGATCCAGTCTTCTTTTCGTTCGGACTCTCTCGCCCGTTTTATAGCATTTCTTTTTCCTCGTCATCCACCTCTCATTTCTTTGTCGGCCTCAGTCCCCCCGGGGTCTGCTGCCGCCTTCCGGTTTCGGTTCTCTTGATCTCATACATCTCTGCCTCGCCCAATTCGGTCGTTTCCGCTAGTCCTAAAGAGACGCCAAGGCTGAGTGTACAGTTGTATGTTCTCCGACGCGACAGCACCTCCGAGTTCTGGGAAAAATGAACACACATTGATAAGGTGCCCCTTTTTGACAGTCCGGTCAGCTGGGCAAAAAAGGTGCCGAAACTCGACCACCCAGCTACGAAATTCCTTCCCAGCAATTAGGGAAATTCCCGGAATTTTCGCAGCTTCTGTCGGCAAGGGATCTGTTGGAAAATAGGGGAAAGAGATATGCTTCGTCACAAATGTAATTATAATGTTTTTTGATGGTAAAACTACGATACAATACGACTTTAATTATAAACCGTACTAATTATCAAGATACATATTGTTTTATATATAATTTTGTATATGACAAGCCCAAGGAAATCACTAGTAATTACTAAACTTGTTTTTAATTGAATATTGATAAATTAACCATCAAATACTTTGCGCAATACTGATTCATTTATATTAGTGTGTATTATATCAGTGTGAATGTGTAATTAATTTTTTATTACGTAAGAATGTATTTTATTTTGTAATTATTTGAAATTGCAATTTATTTTATTAAATTGCTAACTATTTTAAATATTTCATTTTCGATTTTTCGCTATATGATCGCGCCGCCCCCGCCCCCAAGTAGAGTTATCGTGCCCTTCTAGGTGGGCGCACCCCACAGTTTGAGAAACGTTGCAATAAAGATTTTATTTCGAGTTTTGAGAACAATTTAATAACCGTATGCATGAAACAAAATATTATTTGGGAAGAAAAGCCAAGTGATTTACATAATAATTTGGCCGATAGCGAAACGAAGATTTGATAATTTAGATATAAAAATTGAGAGAAAATAATTGGGCTTTTAAATAAACACTAGGCGGTTGTACGCGTTCTCTGTAATTTTAATTTTTTCTCCCTCCAATTTTTTGCACCCTAGGCATGCGCCTAGCGTTCCTAAGCGAAAAAGAGGGCCTGCCTTTATCCAGAAGTCTCAAATATTTTGCCCTTTCGAAATTTTCTGAATCGAAATTGATTTTTTTATCTACAACAAATCTATATTTGTAATCGTAGCATTCGAATTTTATGTTATAAACGCAATATAACCCGCTATGTACTTTAAAATTTGATACTCTTCTATTGAAATATCATTGGATTTATTTTTAAATTTCCTAGAGACTGTCTCTTTGAAGTTTGAATCAACTGTTCATCTTTTGGGAAACAAAAAAACCAAAACGTATGGTTACCAAGTTTATAAGATGACCAGTTGGGCGCACAGCAATAACGATGCATTAGTATAAAATGTGTGCAGCTTTAGGTTAAGTAATTAATAATATTTTTAAGTTAATTAAGATTTGACAGAATAAACAAAACACTAATTTCACATTTAAACACTAATTTCTCATATAAAACAAAATAAATTTATTCATAATTAGGGATGTTGGCATAAATGCATCAATTTAATATGTCGTTCCCTCAAAACTAAAAAGAAAGAAATTCAATAATGACACAAGAATAAAGGGGAGAAAATACGTAGAATGGGTTGTCGGAGTACCTGTTTCCCGAAGGGAAACTTCACCTCCTATCTTTTTGACTTTGTGAGTGAGCATCGCTTCGGCTTCAGGGGGGGGGGGAAGAGACAAGGGAATAAAAACCCTGGGAGAACGTCCCTCTCTTTTAGGTGTGGACCAATCTTGTCGGAGCAAGTTTTTCGAATACAGGTGAAAAATGCCGAATGAGCATTACATTTCCGAGCGTGACGTTCATTCAAGTTCACTCTCTAGCAAATCGCGCCAATAGAAGTTATCACTTCAAAAATATTGTACAAAATAGTCGAATTTTAAGAAGTTGTAAAGAATCTCCCTGGTTGGACACCTCTGTTCTAAGGAAAGAAGTTAACTTTTTACCCCCTCGACAAATATTAGCAATGCAAAAGTATCAAAAATTTAACAAAAATACTAACATATCAAAAAGTTCGAAGTTAAAATTGATGTAAGATTTTAATTTCGTAAATTTTTTCAAGAGTATGCATAAAAAGACACTTATTTTAAAAATGAAATTGTGATTCTCTTAAAATAAGTATCTCATAATCTACACTATTAAAATCCGAAGGTAAACAAACGTATCTATCTATGTATGAATCTATGCGACCGAATTTTCTCACGAACCATACGACGCAGAAACTCGCCAAAGGTACCAAAATTTCGGGAAAGATCCGAGGAATCTGTTTTGACCCTTTATATTCCGATATTCCAATTAGTTAAAAAGATATTAATTAAAAACCTTAAAATGCATAATTAGTACCATTTTTCACCGCCAGGGAAAAATTTAGAACTTTTTTTTTCAGACGTTTTTAAAACGCGATCTAATTTTTTTCATGAGACTCACACAAAAAATAATTACAGATTCGGAAAGATCATTTACTTCGCCACGATATGCTATAATTTATTTTACAAAATAATTATATTTTGTATTTTTTGTGATTTTTTTTAAAATGAGTCGAAATTGATACGTTTTTATGAATACGATTTCTAAATCGTTCCGCTTGCACTTTCTTTCGCGTTAATGAAAAAAATATTTTACACTAAAAAAGTTCATGCTTTTCTCTTTTAGAATCAGTCATTTAAAAAAATTTAATGACAGAAGCTGTTTTTTTACGATTTTTCAAGATACTCAAAATTTTATTTAAATACTTAATAACTTCTTTATTTATAAAAATAAGCTCACGAAACTTTTTTTCCGTGTGTAGAACAATATTATACGTAATCTGTACAAAGATTGATAAAATATCTTAAAAATTACGGTTTTTTTTTTAAAAAATGTGTTTTTCGTTTTTTCCCCCCTTTTGCGAGAAATATGTAAGCATTACGTTTTTTAAAGTTTTTGTTTAAAAATTACAGTTGTTCGCAATCGATATATAAAGGCATTAACTTAAAAATGAGCCGGGAAAAATTTTTTAACAAATAATGCAATGCGAAATTGAACATCTGTTTATCTTTATATTCTAAAGGTCTTTTCTTTGCTTCTCTCCGCAAGACACGTAGCTTAGTTGTTTAACGAGCTACTTCGCAAACGGTAGTTTTCAGGATCGAGTCTGGATCTCTTTGCGAGAAATATTTTAGCATTATTTTTGTTTCATTTTTTGTTTAAAAATTACTGTTGTTCGCAATCGATGTAAGTTTGAGGCATTAACTTTGAGCCCATTACGTTTGATGAAAGGTTACACTATATATAGAAAAGAAGGTGCGCCTATAAAAATTGAATTGAATATGAAAAACTTTTTTTTTTTTTACAATTTTTTTAAAAAATACTCAAAATTTAAATACTAAATAACTTCTTTATTTATAAAAATAATCTCACGAAACTTTTTTTCTGTGTGTAGAACGATATTATCCGTAATCTGTACAAAGATTGATAAAATATCTTAAAAATTATGGGTTTTTTTTAAAAAAAAATTGTGTTTTTCGTTTATTTTCCCTTTTGCGAGAAATATTTAAGCATTATTTTTTTTAAAGTTTTTTGTTTCCCGAGCAACGCCGGGCTAAGCGGAGGAGCTGGGGGGGGGGGGCCCTTTTTGAAAAAGAGTATTAGATGTGCTGATTTTGTGAAGGAAAGGGAAAATTTATAAAAGTAGAGAAAGCCCGTGCAACGCCGGGCCATGCAGCTAGTATATGATATAATTTGCATCAGATAAGATTGGCGTGAGTAGGCGAAGATATGCACTATTGCTGCTGGTGACGTAATTTTTTTCAATGATAGCTTCCCGCTCTCTCAGCTCACATTGTAATTCTTATTGTCAATTCCTTGGCTTTTAACAGGATCAATTTGATTGCTAAGACATATCTAAGAACATTTAATATACGGGAAAAAAGTATTCTTGCTGATGGCGCGCTAAAGTAATTTTTCTTGTAGTAATTGAATATTGATTATAAACTTATTAAGGGATGACACATTGAAGTCAAAAGCATTGATTTCGTTTTGGCTTTTTTTTTTCCATTGAGTTCAAGAATTGGATTCATGCTTTTCAAAAAGAAAAAATATCTCAATATTAATTTAATCCTGTATGGCGATAACACACATGTACTCGTTTAACATAAAAAACATTCATTAAAAATGCAATATTTGACTTTTATTGTAAAGTTAAAAATTCATTTGACATTTAAAAGAAGTAAACGGAATGTGAAATAAAGTTCCTTCAGAAAAAAGAAATTACTTTAAATAGTAATAATTTGCGCATGAAAGTACTTTGCTAAATATTAGTAAAATCAAAATCTCGTTTAAATACTGAGAATTTTTTTTTTATTTTTTAATTTTTTTTTTTTTTAAATTGCCCCGAGGTTATTTTTTGGTATAAGTCAAACATAGTTTTCATTTTAAAAGATACATTTTACAAATTAAATAATTTATTTATTGACGTACATGAATGAAAAGTGGAAAGAAATAAACAATTAAATAATTCTCTTAAAAATAGACTTGATATTCGTCATCTAAGCTCAAAAAAATATCATTTAATTGACATAAAATATAGATCAGAGAGAGAGACTTTCTCTTCAAAGATCCGCTGAATATAAAATGAACGCTAAAATAAGTTCCTAACTCCAATGCGGCAATGTGCATTTCTAAATGAATCAGTTACTAAAAAGTCCTTCAGCTATTAGTAAAAATTAAATTATGTAAAATGTTGCATTTGTAAAAGCACACGAGTAAGCACTTGCAATAAATCCTTAATTCATCCAGTTTTCCTACTCTTTTTAGAATATGTTTTTTTTTTCTTTCTCGGTGGAAAATTTAATACTTATTTTTATTTTTACATGTACAAGCAGTGGCATAACGTAGAACAGGGGTGTCCAACCCGTGGCTCGGGGGCCGTATGTGGCCCACCTTGAATAATTTTGCGGCCCGCGAGATTCTTTACAACTTTATAAAATTGGACTATTTTGTAGAATATTTTTTGTTTAAGAGTTTTTTTTTTCTGTAAAAAATAAATCCCGTAACTGTTATTATTTTATCACGTTGCTTCTGTTACAGTGAATCTCTTTTTTTTCTAAATTGAAATTTATGAAACATAAATCGTGCTCAAACTTAACGCACGAAAATCTGCAACATCAATTACGATACGCAAATACACATGCAATGAGATCGACTTGCAAAAACTAAGTGAAAGAGTTAAGAAACAGATATCTCAATAATTAAATAAATTAAACATTCTTTGATCATTACATTATTATAATTATACTATCTATGTTTGTATACATGAAAAACAATGAAAACAATAATAATATATCAGTCTGTTTTAAATTTTCACTCCAACAAATGTTTGTAATGGATCCAAATCTAATATAAAGATATATATTTTTATATGCGACCCTCGGGATTGTAAAGTTCTTCCAAAGTGACCCGCGAGATCATTTGGGTTGGCCACCCCTGACGTAGAATGTTAGGGTTTCCCTGCAAAGTCAGGTTTTGGGCCCCAAGCCGATTTTTACAAAGGATCCCAAAACTCTAACATAACGTTGGCTTTGGGCCCCCTACAGTCCTACCTCCCCCCCTCGATGCGGGGGTGTACGTTACGCCACTGTGTACAGGTATGGAAGTTATGAATTTTAATTTATTTTAAGGTGAAACTAAAATAGAATAAAAATAAAATATGTAAAGTTTCTGGCCGTTTATAAGGAACGGCCATAATCAAACAATAAAATCTTATCTCCTTCATGTGGTATTAGCCAAAGTGGCGTAACGTACACCCCCGCATTGCGGGGGGGGGACTCTAAGGGGCCCAAAGCTTGGCTGACGCTAAATACATATTTGGGCTTGAGTCTGCAGGGGAGGGGGCTAATATTCTCCGTTACGCCACGAATTAGCCATTTCAAAAAGTATCATAATTAAAAAATTTGGATGATAAGAAGACATCAGTCTTTTTTTTAATTCCATGTCTTGCTATCAGTACCAGGAATAAATAAACAGTATGAATACATTTTATAATAACATCAACTGAGTATTGCTGTTACCAAAAAACAAGAAAAACTTTAAGCAAATATTAATTTATGTATTGTGTGATTTTCTTCAACCTTTGCTTGGAAAATAAACTCATTAATCGAAGGAGTAAAATTCTTTCGACAGTTTTAATTAATTGTATTTCTAAAAATGCATGTGTTACTTGAGCATTTTCTGAACATAAAGACTGACTATTAAGATTGAGCTAAGCAATACGTGCATGTATTTTAAGGTAGAAGGTGATCATTTTTTGACCTAAAAATTCATTTTTCAATTTTGGCAGTTTTGTAAAGAAGAGATTATTCTACTGTTTTCAATGTTTAAATTTTTGTTCTAAATGCGTTAGATATTTTAAATATATTTTTTTTAGTATTCATGCCCACTTTAAAAAATGCCATCCGCTTTAAAATTAACTCCGATTCTTTAATAATTATGTGAATTTTAACTTTCTAATTATAATAATGTTTTAATGTTTTGTGGTCAATGAATAACGAAAAGAATTTCTTGTTCTACTTCACACATTGAAAAACGGGTACATGTGGAGCTGAACTGAACTCAGTGGCGCAGCAGCCCATGAGGGCCAAGACCTACTGTGCCTATCTCAGTTTTTTTACCTAGGCGCTGGGGTGCATGTGCAGATGTTTCAATCAAGTGGTCAGTTTAACGCGAAATCCCCAATGTTCAGTTCTCAAGCAAGCTTGGTACTCATTTATCGACCCACTGAAGGGATGAAAGGGCGAGTCGACCTCACCATTCATGTGACCACGCTCACACATTCATAAGATATAAATAACCATATATACATTTTAACAAAAGTATTTGTTATTTTATTGTTTCAAAAAAATTTTGCTGACTTAAAACGCGTTAAAAATTGTTTACTGGAATTGTATTAAATAGTTACAATTAATGATTTTTTAAAAAAAAGTACAAAGTCTGGAACTAAAAACTGTGGTTAAAATTCTCAAAACACCTATAAAACACCCCAAAAGGATGCGAATATAAATCTTGAGAAGATTTTATGAAAATGTTCCTAAGTTGTTCTCTATGGGATTACTTTGCGAACACCTACCCCATTTATATAGCAACCGGCATGTATCATTAAACTTTGCCTTGATTATTAATAAATTCGATTATGTTTTAAATATTAAACATCATTGAAAAAAGTGAGTTATGAAAATTGAGTTGCTAGAACTGACGCGTTTCTTAGTTTCTGAGATTATAAAACACATTCAAAAAGAAGAATTAAAAAAAAAAAAAAAAACTAATGATCAAGGCTTGGACAACTGAATTCCTAAAAAAATAATAACTGTAATGATTTGATTTCAGCCGATTTTGTGATAATCGGTGGGCAAGATGGAGATGAAAAGAGAAAGCATTTTCATTTTTTAAATGCTATTATCAAAAGCATTGTTTTGTTTTGGATGAACATTTAATAATTAGGATAACTTTGAGACATAGCCATCCTGCGATAACTATGTTTTGGGTGATCCGCGTAAGCTAGAGCTGTGGGATTATCTAAAAGATGA
>BMAV01015223.1:50341-82405 GCA_019973955.1 Trichonephila inaurata madagascariensis
AAGAACTTAGGAGTTATGTTAGAAGAAGAACGCGAGAGACGTCACAACTTCTACAACTGTTCCTGGTTAAATCTGTTTACAAAAATTGCTTCATTCTGTACAGAAATAATATATTTCTAATAATATGAAGTCATACCATGAAAAATTGTTAAATAGCATCATGCTTAATTTGTGAAATTCACCTAAGAAAAAATAAATAAATGAAAGGGAATTCGTTGTTCTGTCATAAGAAATTTTTTTAAAAAGAAGCTGAAAAGTCTTCGGCTTAACCCTTTTTGTTCTGACGGTACTTCAAAATACCATATTCAAATCATTTGACTATTAAAAATATTCTATTACCAATGGTGTGTTTTAGAATGAACAGTTTCCTCAATCATCGACAGATGATATTAATAGTTCTGAGAAGCGGAAAGACGTTGAGAAGGAAACATTTCCCGCTGTGTCTCATTTCAGCTGCCATCAGGTTGTGTGACATGTGATACGAAGTTTCTACTATAAAACATCTCCACATTCATATAGAAATCCTTGTATAAGTTTTCTTATTTTATAAGCGCTAAAAAATACTGTTGTTTGTAAAATTTTAAAAAAATGTTAGTCTTTTTACTTTATTTCCAAAACCTTTTTTGAAGTGGTATTTTTAAATACCATTGGGACAAAGTAACAGTTAGTTATGAAAACAAATTTACTTATTTTATCCATATGTATATCTTTATTTTCATGCGAAATGTAAAATAATCAGTGGACATATTTTGTGCTTAAATAAATGTATTGCTTTTTGTAAAATGTGTATTTTTGTTTTCAGCCATTTCATGTATGCTTGCGACATAGCCATCCTGTGATGACTATGTCTTTCCGGATCCGCGTAAGCTAGAGGTGTGGGATTATCAAAATGATGAGACATATTGAATTCTTAATACAACTTTTATTAAGAATAACTTATATTACTTAATTCTAATTGACAACTTTCTTAAAGTGAGAGTTAACACCCAATTAAACCTTATATTCAAGTCAGATCACGCAACTAGATCATTTATCTTAATTATAATAAATTAACAGATTCGTCTAACTTCCTATACAAAATATTACCTTTTTTGTAGAGTCTCCTTCCTTCACCAATTGAGAGAATACCTATAACTTAATTTTAACTACGAAGATTCAGACTTCTTTATAATGAACGTATCCTTCTTTCAGAGATATAAGACATCTAACTCGTGACCAGAATGATTCCACACTAAGTTATCTCTAAACTTGCCGCTCCTTATCATCAAAGCTTCTATCCTTTTAAAGTACATCTCATTTACCTATTCTATTTGTTTGTCTTCTTGGTATTGGGTTGGAAAGGTTTTGCCATTAATCGTGGCCGTCAAAGAACATAGGAGTTATGTTAGCAGAAGGACGCGAGAGACGTCACATGCTTAGCCATCGCGGCCTGACACAAAAGCCACTTCAAAAGTGTTCCTTCGACCCCACTCAAGGGGCCCACGGTAGCCTATTGGTCATGGTATCAGATTGTGGCTTGCGAGTCATGAGTTCGAGACCAGTACCACTGAAGACCCACCGTGCAGGGGAGCGATGCACGTTAAATCTGTCGAGAGCTCAAACGTCCTCCCATGATGTGGTGTGGTAGTTAGGAGAAGGAGAGCCAGCTCAGGTGTCGTCCTCGTCACTTGACCATGGTTCAAAATGACGAGGTCCGTCGTCAAAAGCCCTCATGTAGCTTGTGACGGTTCTTTTACGCGACCTTCACACTAATCCTCTTGGAGAATCTTTGGGCTAGCATTCGCGTTTAATTCACAGCCATCCCTCTCAAGAAGAAATAGTAATATTCAGATTAGTTCGACTATATAAAGTCAGAGTTTTGTAATTATAGAGAAGGAGGTAGGAAGCAGCTATATTCGCTACTCAGGTAAGATTGAATAAGGTTTACTTTCGCATGTAAAGATTGAGAGTGGTGTTTTACCACTGAGTTGAGTTAGTAAATTTGAGATTAGGAATCAACGATGGATTACGTTGAGTTAAATAAGTTGATTAAACATATTTGCTTAATAATCATTGCTTTCTCCATGCTACTCATTTGACATTCACTTTGGGAATAGATTGTTGTTGGTTAGTTTGTTTGACTAAATAAATAATTGTGATTATGGAATTCTCTGGTTCTGTTTTCATTTCTCCCACACCCTTAGGTAGGCAAGACTGTGAGAGAGAAACTTCGGGAAGAAGTTTCTCACAAGCTGAACAGCGCGACGTTAATATTCTCTCTTTCTCTCTCTCTCTCTCGACCCCACTCAAAAGGGGCTTCTGGACGAGATAACCTCAGTCTTAACAATTTTAATATTTAAAAAAGTTCTTAATAACGCGAAAATCCATCATGAGTTCCCAAAATTGACTGCTACGTAATCTTATACATTAATTGAAATGACAAATTGATAAATAGGAATGTGGTATAAAAATATCACAAAATAAAAGATTCAAAAATAAAATGAAACCCTTAGGATTTCATATCTTTGATCCTTACTACACTCTATAACAAAAAAAAAAAAAAAAAAAAAAAAACACGACGCTACAAGAAGGAGTTGCCCGACTGTAATGAAATTTTGTATTTGTACAAAGACATTTGTACCGAACATGCAAATGATTAAAATTTGGTGTCCAATGAATGAATAGCGGGAGCTACAGAGCATTGGAACTGCGTACTCAGCAGGTGTCTATGAGAAGCGATTCCTATCTGATGGTCGAAATTTTTGTTGCATTGCGATTTAGAATACCTTTCAACGACTGAAAAAAAAATGCCCCACCGCATGATTCGAGCTCATTACAAGCAATTGTCAGAGTTTGAAAGAGGTCGTATCATTGGATTGAAAGAGGCAGGTTGAGCACATCGGAGAATCGCTCGTCATACAGGTTGAAGCGATGCAACCATTAGAAGGTTTTGGCAAGAATGGGTGGACAATTTCAGATTTCAGCGTCAGAATGGTAGCGGTCGACCTAGGGCCACAACAGATCGGGAGGACAGATTGATTGTCAGATCAGCTGTCACAGTGTCTGATTCATCGTTATAAATCATCAAACGTGCGACCCACACACGAGTGTCCACCATGACCATTCACAGATGGTTGATAGAGTAAAATTTACCCTCGAACCGACCACTACGCCACCTGCCACTTACGCCTGCCCACTGTCGAGCCTGATTACAGTGGTACTTGGCTTGATCATGTTGGAATCAGGCTGACTGGGGACGTATAGTGTTTAGTGATGAATCCCGCTTCCAACTGTGTCCTGACGATCGTCGAAGACGTATCTGGAGACGCCCAGGGCAGGGTGCCGATTCTGCTTTCACTATTGCACGCTCAACCAGGAATTATGGTTTGAGGTGCCATTTCTTTTGACAGCCGGACCCCTTTGGTCGTCATTAGAGTCACACTTACAGCACAGCGGTACGTCGACGACATTCTAAGAACTGTTTTTCTACCGTTCATCTTGCAGTACCCTGGCTTTATTTTTCAGGAAGATAATGCCTGACCACATACTTCTCGTGTTGCTATGAACTGTTTTACAGCTTGTCAAAGACTTCTTTGGCCAGCCAGATGGCCAGATATATCTCCAATCGGGCATGTCTGGGATATGATGGGAAGGCGACTGCATCTACCAGGGAATGTTGATCACCTGATCCGACCATTGGAGCAAATTTGGCAAGAAATACCGCAGGAGACCATTAGGGTGCTTTATCACTCTATGCCACGTCACGTCTTGTGGCGGCTTGCATTCAAGCTAGAGGAGGGTCAACACTTTATTGAGCTCTTTACTTTGTAACTATGTAACTCTGAAATAAATCATTCAATTTTTCTGAAACTTTAATCTTTTTCTATTCTATACATAATCTTTCTACCCACCAATTTTTGTCTCTATCGGACAACTCGTTCTTGGTGGGTCTTTTTTTCTTTTTTTTTTTTGTGTCATAGAGCAGACATGTCAAACTCATATGATATTGTGGGCCACATGACCTATTTTATATTAAGTTGGGGGCCGCATACTCTCAATGTGCAAAGGATTAATAAAATAAGATTTTTAGAATGATTATGTTATGCATTTATTAGACTCAATATCAAGGGGTTTTTTAATGTAAAAAACGAAAATAAAAGTTATGATAAGAATTTAATTTAAGTTTAATAAAGAATTTAAGGTTACCGAAACTTTAAAATGCTTCAAGTTTTGCATTTTTTTTTTTTTTTTCCTTAAAAAATAAAGCACACCTCACTAATTCTGTTGCTGAATTGTTTTTTTTTTTATAATTCTGCAAAAAGAAAGCTGGAAAATTGAATTTTAACATGATAAGCGAAATACTACTTCCCCTTTTTAAAGGGACAAAATTTTGAACACTGTACTCTCTCTTTTTGTTTTTAAAATTAATTTTAAACAGTTATGGAAGACAATTTAAAAACAAGATTTATTTTTATAATTTTAACAAGACATTTCAGCTGCATATTTATCCAGTAAATTAATCTAAATAATGCTATAATATCATGCAAGGATAGTGCTCAAAGTCAAGAATAAAAGTAGCAAAAAATTAATGTATAAAATATTAGTGTTTTATATGGAAGATACTGTGAATCGTTGATGGCACATGTGTTTGCGAAGCTTACAAAGAAATCTAAACAGCAATAATTTAAAACTAAAAGAAAAACAAATGTAATAAAATAAAGCACACTAATTATTGACTTTAAATACTTATTTTTAAAATACTTTTTTTAAAATCATGATGAAAAATATCCTTATTTTTGATTTTCTTAAAATGAGTTTTTGTGCGTGTGTGGGGATTCCGATACATTTTCTGAAAATCTACTTTACCTATAGCACTCATATATCTTGCATGTTACAAAATTTAATTATTTCCAATACAATGAAAACATTTTTAAAAATAAACATTTAAAACTTTTAGATATTGCACATTATCGTCATAAAAATTAAGTAATATTTAAATCATAAAATTAAACTTTTTAAAATTTTTTATTTTATTTACATTTATTGTATAGAATTATATGTTAACAAGCACTACAAAGTTTAAAAGTTATATATATATATTCCAGTAAACTTTATGCAAGTTGTAACTAAAGTTAAGTACATGACTGAAAAATATGATAGCTATTAATTGCTCGCACATAATTATTTATATTTATAAATGTGATTTTTTTTTTTTACATACACAGGCACATAAGTATACAGATATTATGGGTTAAAATCCTTACTAATATTACAAACGTGAAAGTTTGTATGTATGGAGGTTTGTTATTCTTTCATGCAAAAACAACTGAATGGATTTTAGTGAAACTTTACAAAAATATAGCTTATACATCAGAATAACACATAGGCTATAATTTGTAAAGATATTGCATTAAGTGCCCAAAATATAACGATAATTGTCAAGTAAGTAGGAAAAAATTCTGCCATCTGCAAAAAAGCCCGCGACAGCATATGTCTATCTTTTATGTGTGAACAAAACTTTCCCTTCTTGTTTTGTCTACGCCAGAGAGGGCGAACCAGTGGCACTCGTGCCATTGATGGTACGCGACACAATATTTTTGGCACGTCAGTGATCAAAATGGTTTGCATTTTATTTTTCAAAATTTCAAAGTTCAGTATAAAGTATTACGAACAAACGTGATTGATCGGGAAGCACACTCGTTTGTTATTGTCTTGCTTTAGTTTTGTTGTAGACTACAATTGCTTATGATGCAAAGTTTGTCTACGCATAGCACAGTCAATTTCATTGACACAACTGTTACAGTTTACCTGTACTATATTTACAATTTTTAACTATTGTTTAACATGGCTAGTTCAGCAAAAGAGCCAAAAGCGCAAGTTAGTAAGTGTAACAGTGAATTTCAAATTTGATGGACTGAGAAACACGGCATTATTAGTAAAGGCGACAAATCGGGTTGTGTTTTATATTCTGGAATAATGATATGCAGAACGTTTGTAAAACGGTATTTTGAAACAAATCACAAACTCTCTTCTCAAAAAAGTGAGCCACAGCAAAAATAATTAATTGCTAAGAAACCGTTTGGCAAATGACTCAAATTCACCAAGTATTTTACAAAAAGTAACATCTTACAATTCTAATATAAGTTATTTGTCATCTTATCTGCTACAACAGAATCACACTACTGTTATTTTAATTTGAATTACACGAATAACTAAAACATTTATAACTATACAGCACAAAAAGTATGTTTTCGTAGTAAATAGAGTTTTGTGTTATTTGTATTTAGTTTTACTATTTTCCCAATAATCACAAGTCAAAATAATTTTAAGGCACGTCTATACGTCATTAGACACTTCTTTGGGAAAAAATGGCACGTTGATCCATAAAGGTTCATCACCCCTGGTCTACGCCATGCGTCAGTGCGCACTCGCTTTTAATTTATTCCTTTGATCAGTGTAATCCTTATTTTTTTTAATTTCAGAATAAAACTAGATTTTCAGAATAGAACAGATAAAACAAGATTTTAACATAAAATAAATACAACAGAAAGTAATATTAACGTATTACACTTCCATATATAAATTATTTACACTATTTTAAACGTTCATTATGCAAAATGTGAAACAATGTGTTACTTTTGTTGAACAGAGATCAGCTTAGGAAGGTGTTTTCAAAAATCGACCGGCAAGAGAGATACGGGGAGTTATAAATAAATAAAAATCCCTTTTATCAGCTACTAAATCTACAGACATAAAATTGAACAAACATGTTTTCTTTTTTTGTTCAGCTGAGATATGTAAAAAGCTTTTTGTTTTTGTTTAATTTGCAATTCACGTAAAATTAACTCATTAAAAACTTCTTTATCCTTCAATCTGTACTGTTTAATTTTTCAATTCACCCGAGCGAAGAACGGGTATACCAGCTAGTATGTTTATATTTTTACCTGCCAAGGACGTCCCGATAGCAATATTACTTTTCAGAAGTTGTTTGACACCGTTTTTCCCATTATTTTTGCCTTGAAGCTTAATATTAAGTTGATGAAGGTGGTTTGTGATATCAACTGAGAAGGCCAGGTCCTTTAGCCATTGTCCATCTTTTAATTCTACACATTCGTATTTTTTTGTTTCTGAGAAAATTATGATTTTTCGTCCAGCAGTTTGAAAAATCGTTTTAATACTTTATGACTCGAAAGCCATCGAACTTCTGTATGATATGGTAGATAGGTGAATTCACCTTCTGTGTCTTCCAGAAATGAAGTGAATTGAAAATGATTAAGTCTATGTGTTCGAATATAATTACGATTTTTGTGACAATTTTTAAAGCATGTCCGATATTTAAAACTTTAGAGCACAGTTCTTGTTGGAGAATAATGTAATGAGAATGTTAAAAATTATTGTTTCCTTGTCGTTTGTGTGTTTCTTTTAATCTTGCAACAACTCCTTTGGTAATACCGATCATGCTAAATGCGCCATCAGTTGCAAGACAAACCAACTTATCCAAAGGTAACTTATACTTTTTTACAACTTCCATAATATCAGCTCCAGTAGCTGTATTATGCATAGGAATGACTTCACAAAGTTCTTTATTCATTTTTAAATTAACATCGTATCCGCGAATAGAAATGGCCAGCTGAGCGATGTTTCGAATATCTGTACTTTCATCAATTGCAATGGAGTAGGCTTGAAATATTGATATTGTTGAATGATGCTGATCTCTCAAGTTCTCGGCTATTTCATCAACTTTGCTAACTGCAGTATTTCGACTTAAACAAACATTTTTAAATTTTTTTATTTGTGCTGGATATAATACCTCCGCCGCTTTGATTAAGCATTCACTAATAAAATCACCTTCAGTAGATGGTTTCGATCTGCTTGCTATTAAATGGGATAACATATAACTAACTTTTACAGCAGCTGCATTGTCTTCAGAAAATTTAATGAATACATTTTGCGGTTTTTGAAGAGTTGATTTCAAATCCGCCAAGTTTTCTTCACGAAATTTTGAAACGTATTGGTCATAATTTGTTTTATGATTTGTGTCCTAGTGCCTTTTTAGATTATACTCCTTAGAAACGGAAACAGAGTTTTTGCAAATCAGGCATAATATTTTATTCTTGTTCTGGATACAAAAATATTGCAGTTCCCATTTTTCTTGAAAAATGCGACGTTTATCTTCAATTGATCTTTTTTTACTCATAGTAGTTAAAGTTTTTTTTTAATTATTAAATAATTTTTTAGATTAAATTCACTTTTACCAAAATCCACTTTCATCTGCAAACGATTGAGCAAACTTTACCCTTTATCTTGTATTTCATCTTGTGACTGCAGCTGACAAAGCTCTTAGCTTATCTATGATTGAATACTCTAAAGACGGAGAAAGAGAAATCAAGTCGCACACACGATAAATTATGATGCTATCTGTCACATCAAGTCATAAAGATGATTAACACTGTCCTAATACTCTCGAATTCCAGAGGGGGCTTTAATGGACAGTCCCTCTGCCCACAGAAAGTGCGAGGTCACTGACAAAAGGGACTGAAGCTATGAGAACGGCTTCGAAGAGGGAGAATGTCTCGTAACGTGGTGTTAATCTCATGAACTTTTAGTGCAACCGCATTATATTGTGTGAGAAATGTAGTTTATTCAATCCACTAAGAAGTTACTCTCTATTTTTTAAAATAAGAATAAGTAACAAGTAAATATGTTGTAAATTTAAAAAAAGTTCACCTCAAATAAGTTTTAAAATGAAAATAAAAGCTAGAAATTTAAATATTTTTTAAAAAGTCATGGCGTTCCTCAACTTATTTATCGGTGGGCCGCGTGTTTGACATGCCGTTATAGAGTGTGTTTCATTCTAATAAACATTCAAAAAATATTTTAATTTTTGATGTTAAGAGCAATTATATTTAAATCCTAAGAAACTTTTAAATAGTACTATAGTTAAAGAATGTACATTGAAAATTTAAAGTAAATTTTTATGCAATTGATAGAACTCTAATTTCCTTGTTTAAATTTTAGAACTAATTGTAACGATCAATTATTTTTAAAAACTTTTCCCATGAAAACAAAATCAAAAATTAAGCTTCTTAAGACTAATTTTTACTTAAAAATTTTGTTATTTTGTAAATCAGCACATTATTTATTAGAATCCTTTACTAATTATATAATAAGGGTAACACACATTTTTATATATATTTAAAAAACAAAATTACAAGGGCGAAACCAGAAAAAGCCATTGAAGCAACATTTCAAATTTTCCTCATTGTTTTAAATAGATTTAAAAAGTTTTTGCCATTTAATTTAATTTTATCTGTTTTGTTTCATAATGACTGTTATCTAAAACAAGGAAGAAAAAAAAATTTTGTTTTAAAAACGATGTTATATTTTAATATATATATAGTATTCTATTTCTGACTGAAATGTAAATATTTCCATGTGTAATAAAATATTATGCTCGCTTATTCTTACTTAAAATTTAGAACTAATTTATAATGTATTATGTTGATTTCGATGTTGTTTTAACAGAAGCGCACTCTAGTAACTTTTCATCTTCAGTATAAAAAGAATGTAGTCGCTACGAATATACGTTCATGTTCTTTGTCCTTAATTGCTGCTAATGATATTTGCTGTTTTTGTGTAACCTAAAAAATTTAAACTAATAAATAATTATTACACTAAAGAAGACTTCTTTGACCCCATTTAATTTAACCTCTGCAATTCTGTATTATTTCAGAGATCAATTTGAATTTTTACTTACGGAAACCACTCTATTGTGTCTTCAATTTGAATAAATAGTTTTATATTTAGTATTTTATAGAAATAACAGTTACATATCATTTAAAAAATAGTGTTCTTTCTTGAAGAATACCCTTATTGAGTAATTTTTAAGAGTTATAATTTGATATGATATCTATGGAAAGAAATACACTGCTGGCCACCGTAAATGCAACACCCTGAAGGAAGCATGCAAATAACATGAAATTTACAACATGCATTAGTGGAGGAGATATGCAAATGATTAGAATTTCAGCGCAGACACACATCACGCGCGCATGGGGCGCCACCTCAAAGCGCTATTTAAGGCTTGGAGATTTCGACGATTTCAAATTCAGCAATTGTGTTTTTCTTGTGGTTTTTTCAAAAACTGATCAGTTATGTCTCGTAGAAAACAGCGATCAGCTTTTGATCAAGTATCCGAGTTCAACAGAGGAAGGATAGTGGCCTACCGAGATTGTGGATTATCTTTCAGGGAAATCGGTAGTCGTATTGGACGAAACCGAACAACTGTAATGGGGATATGTGACCGTTGGATGCAGGAGGGTACGACGGACCGATGTGGTCGATGTGGCGCATGGCAGTGACAGATCGCTCAGTCACATCATGAACCATAGCATAGCACATTGAGTCTGTAACGCATCATTCAGTGTCTGCGCGTACCATTCGACGCCGTTTACGTTCATTGCTTGGTCTACCCTTGACGCAGAACCACTGACATCTCCGCCGCTAATGGTGCAATGAAAAAAGGATGTGGGTGGCAGAATAGAATGAAGTTGTCTTTACTGACGTGTCACTCATCTGTCTGCAACACCACGATGGTCGGATTCGAGTCTGGAGACACCATGGAGAGAGGATGCTGAACAGCTGCGTTATGCACCACCACACTGGTCCTGCACCGGGTATTATGGTATGGGGCGGTATTGGATATCACTCTCGCACTCCTCTAGTATGCAATGTCGGTACTTTAAACAGCCAGCGCTACATCTCCGAGGTGTTGGAGCCAGTTGTCCTTCCTTACCTTCACTGCTTGGCTACAGCCATATTTCAACAGGATAATGCGCGACCACACGTGGCACGCATTGTCCAAAGGTTCTTCGTCAATCCCCAGATTGAACGGCTTCCCTGGCCGGTTCGCTCTCCGGATCTTTCGCCGATCGAAAACATGTGGTTCATGGTTGCTCAACGATTGACCCAGATTACACCCCCAACTGCCACACCAGATCAACTTTGGCAACGTGTGGAAGCTGCTTGGTCTGATGTACCCCAAGAACACATCCAAAGTCTCTTTGAATCAATGCCGAGGCGTGTGGCAGAGGTGATCTCCAACAATGGCGGCTACTCTGGCTACTGATTCTGGTAGGAATCACAGTTCACAGAAGTCTATAAATTTAATCATTTGATACTTGGTCAACATGTTATCTACAAATAAATTTTGTTGTGATATCTCTTGTCTTTCTTGGTGTTGCATTTACGGTGGCCAGCAGTGTATTTCAAATTCTATTCTATTCACTGAGATGCTAAAACGATTGAATTGAGCCCTTTGTTTTAAATAAAAAAAATATTATCTTCCCTTCGCATTTCATCCAATTTTTCATTGTAAAAACCCAATGAGTTATTTTGACTAAATAGTGAATTTTACTATCAATCAATCGTTGATATTATTTTTTCTGTCGACTTCAATGTAGTACCTAATTTAATCTGTATGAATTTTCATAATGTTCGAATAGTAGTTGCAATAAACGCGTTCATTGGTGTTCGGGGGTTAGAAGAAAGATCCACCACATCACAGAACAATTCTAATATATTATTCTCTCGCTTAAATTAACAGCCCAGGGTAGGAAATGGCCCCCTTTACTAAGTATAGCAGTAATTACACGGCAAAAAGGATATTTGATTAGAATTCAATTCACTTACTCTTGGTACATTTCTGATATCTACGGTCTAAATTCCGTTCTTAGTTGTTCGACCTCTTGTCGTTATTCCATCTTATTGACTAAAACGTCAATTAGATCATTCAGCAATTAATTACTCGTCGACTAACTCTCGACTACTTTCCACCAACTACTAACCACAAACTCCGCATACCTAAAAGTCAATGCTTAAATATAACCCTCCATTTACATAAACCAAGTCTTCTTCGGGAGAAAGTTTTCAATAGGACAGCAATTAAAAAGACATAAATTTACCCCAAGAGGATAAGTGACAGGCTCGCTGATAGACCCGTTACACAGTGACTCGTGAAATAACACACTATATCATTTAGTAACACCATATTCATCTCGGTTTTGATTACAAAATGTAAAAAGCCCCTTATTTCTGGATTTTTGTTTTAAAATCAGGAATTCGTGGATGATGCTGTAATATATGCTAAAAGTTTATGTGAAGAGCTTGAAATTTCTTTTGAACCCCCATGACGAATTAGGAGGAAGCATATATTTGGCGACGGAAGTAAAGATGTTCTGTTATCATACGAAGATGACTTGAGGCGAACAATGTTTTCTTCAATAGTCAGTGTAACTGTTGAAATTCGAGAAAGATTCCAACACCGCAAAAATATGCTTTTTAAGGTCTGAAATGATATTGAGCATGGACGAACTTAACTTGGATAAAGCTCCTGAAGACATTAATAAAGAAGAATTCCGACTTGAGCGTGAACGTCTACAAGCTTTCGTAGCTGCAACAGAACCAGGCTGTAAAAAAGAACTCATTAGGTCCGGCTCTATGGGTTTATTAAAATATATTATTGAGTCCAAACTTGAAGATGGTTTACCAAACATTGTCATAATGTTGAAAATTTTTTTACCATCTGCCATCAGTAATGCCAGTTGCGAGAGAAGCTTCTCTAAACTAAAGTTAATCAAAAATTATCTCAGATCGACTATGTCCACGTTAAGGCTAACAAATGTAGCTATTCTGGCAATCGAACATGACATACATATTGATATTGACAACTGTATAAAAGATTTTGCAATGAAAAAAAACCCAGGAAAAGTGCATTTTTAATCAATAAAAAAATTTAAAGCTGCTTTTTTTTTTCACTTTTACTAATTTTTTTGACTAATAATTAAAATAGAGAGGCGACAAATTTTCGGTCGACCCCAGGCGGCGAAAGCCCACGCTACGCCACTGCCCTAACGAGATAAAGAGATACAAAGACAGTAAGGGCACAACACAAATTGTAGTGTAAAACGCTTCATTACACACATAAATAAATAAATAAAAAGTATGACGTAAAAGCATCACAGAAAATGTTTGAAATGGCGGCTATAGGCATGTATACACGCATGATCCCGACACGACATGGATTAGCTAATATGTTCGAAAATACCAGGCGTTTCTCGGATCGTAACAGCAGCGATAGGTATTCGTGCCACCAGGTCCATTTCAGAATTGACGGGCGTGTCATACACAAGGCTCTTCATGGCACCCTAGAGAAAAAAATACAGAGAAGATAAATCAGGAAATTTGGGAAGCCAATCGATGGGACCACCACGCCTAATTCATCTGTTTGGAAATGTCCGGTCCAAATGGTCACGTACACACCTTTCATAATGAGGTGGTGCCCCATCCTGCTGAAACCACATACGGCCCCGGCCAGGAGCAAGGACATCGTAAGCAGTTCCGGAAGTAACTCCAGTAGAAAGACGAGATACTTGTCAGAGTCCAGTTGAGGTGGTAAGATGTATGGGCCGAGTAAACTATCCCCCGCTATACTCGCCCACACATTAACAGTGAAGCGTTGTTGTGCGGCACGTCGTCGAGTGCTGTGTGGGTTGTTTAAGGCCCACATGTGCGCGTTGTGCATATTGAACACCCCTTCACGCGAAAAGATTGCTTCATCACAAGACAATACGGAACTGGTAAAGTGCATGTCTGCCGAACTTTGATCAAATCACTGTGCAAACGTGACACATCGCAGATGATCATCTGGCTGTAATAACTGCACTCTCTGTACATGAAACGGATGTAAGGTTTCACCTTGCAGTTCACGCTGGACAGTTGTTCAAGATTTTCCGGTTGCAATGGCAAAAACCCGTACATTGGTACCGAGAATTTGGTCCACAGCATGCAACACGCCCTTTTCAAATATGGGTGTTCTAGCTGTTCGTTCCTGTTCCACCAGGTTTACCTGCACCGGAGTGAACGTTTGATGATTCGGTTGCCGCCTCGTTGGATATCTTTCCCCATATAACCGAATAGCAGCACTTCCATTTCCATTGGCTAGACCGTAGATTAATGTATATTCGCTAACTCGGCGTTCGTGTAACGATTCATGTTCATCGCATGAGGTAACTACATTTGCCGACCTTGCGAGCTCGCGTACAGTACTATTGCTTTCTGCCCATGCTATCCTATGTAATTATAGCTCTTCACAGTGTTTTCTACCTCCCCTCCAAGCTTGTACACTGCATTCGGAGACACCCTGTATATATGTAGGGAAAAAACATGTTAATATAAAGAAGATTTATTGGCTGGTTTCATAAATCGTTATTTTTGTGTTTAATTTAGATTTACTTACTGAAAGTTATTCATAAATTATTTTTTGAGAGGCTTTTCAGTTTTTATCTAGAACACATAAATTTTTAAACACAGGATTAGAAAAACCCGTATGTTCCATTAGGGAAAGGCCTAGTCATCTTGTGGCTAGGGTTTGCAGCCTCGGAATTTTGGTGTTTTTTCAAATCCTGAAATCCTGGGGTTAAAATAGCTAATCCTGGGACTTAATTTTTGTCTGAATTATATTTTGAAATTTTTTTCTCTTCAAAATTTTCTAAGAATTTAATTCCTGGAAAATTTATATATATATATATATATATATATATATATATATAAAATATGTATGTATATTTTTTGTGTGTGCAATTACACTGGTGTGCAAAACTTAAGCAACAATGTAAACATTTAGCAGATAGCCATGAAATTGCAGAAAAGGAGGTCTGGAGATCAGTAGAGGGAACACGTAAGTCAGTAGAAACGTCATGCGTATGCAAATATCAGGAACAAAACGTCAGAAGCGATGTGAGCGTACGCAAAACGCGTGATGTCGGCGCGCGCTGCTCAACAGTAGAATGAAATGAAGGACGGAGACGCAATTCACCATATTCTCTGCAAGTGTCAGTGAGTCAGTTTGTGAAATATGGCTAGAAGAAATCATCTGGATGACTTCACACGTGGAAGAATGATCGGAAAGCTGGAGGAGGGGCGTACTGTCACCAGTGTAGCTGCAGAGTTCGGAATCAACAAAAGTGTCGTTTCGCGCGCTTGGAAAGCGTTCCAAACCACAGGTACAGCTGTTAGAAAGGTTGGTGTGGCCGCCCGAGGAAGACAACTGCAGGGGATGACCGATATATCATCCTGCAGGTGAAAAAAGTTCGACAGCAGTCAGCAAGCGCACATTGCTAAGAAACTCTGTACAGCAACAGGTCGACAAGTGAAGCGGTTTACTGTGGCCAGACGCCTTCACAAAGGGGGCCTGTTCACCCGCCGTCCTGAACGCTGCCTCCCGTTGAAAGAGGGCCACCGAAGCCACCGTTTACAGTGGGACAGAGAGCACAAAAACTGGACAACTGATCAATGGAGTCGTGTTCTCTTTACGGATGAGAGTCGGTTCAGTACCAGAAGCGATTCTCAACGCGTTTTGATTTGGAGAGAGATCGGGACCCGGTTTTATCCCAGTAACATCAAGGAAAGACATCGTTACGGTGGTCGTGGAGTTCTTGTCTGGGTTGGCATTATGCTGAGCGGCGGAACTGAGCTTCCCATTTTCGACAGAGGGTCTGTAACCGGGGATCACTATTGTGAGGAGGTACTTCTTCCCCATCTGCATCTTTTCCGAGGTGCCATTGGCCCAGACTTCATCTTTATGGATGACAATGCACTGCCACATCGCACTCTTGCTGTTGAGGAGCTGCTGGAAAGTGAAGATATCACTCGAATGGATTGGCCAGCGTGCTTCCCAGATTTAAATCCCATCGAACATGTGTGGGATGCTTTGGGGAGACGTATTGTCACACGCTCACATCATCCGGAGTACAACCAACAACTCAAACAGATGTTGATTGAGGAATGGGCACTCCTACCTCAAGAAATGTTGCACCAGCTGGTTCTGAGTATGCGGAGACGGTGCAAAGCAACCATTGTAGTAAGGGGAGGGCATATACCATATTAAGGAACATCTGCTTGTTGTTCTTCCTGTTGGATAGACAATCATGAGTCACGATACTATGCGTTCAATAAAGCTTGTTTTTGTTTGATTCCATACCGTATGCGTTGTATTCCTTTTTCAGCGCCGATGCTTTCGTCATCCTTTACGTACATAATACTCTCCCTCATTTCAGAATTTCATGTCTCTCAGATGATTTTTCGTGAAGTTATGGCAATAAACCTACCTGTTGCTTAAGTTTTGCACACCAGTGTAGTATGAGTGCTATAAGTAAAAAAAGTATATACAGCTCTCTTTTCACGTATCGAAAAACATTGCACAGATCTAAGGGGTTTACTGCAATACTTACACAATAGTATAAGCAGCGTCTCAAGAATAGATTTTGTCACCGTTCCATCTTCAATTAAATGCTGTAAATTAATAGTTGACGGGCTTGATAGATTTACCGCTTCAAATCCCGCTGCATTATTAACTCTTCTATTTGAAATGAGGTAACCCTTGAAATTGATTCACATTCTGATTCAATAAATAAATCAATTTGTGCACAAAAACCCTTAAGTGTAGCAGAAGAGCTAGATAAATTTATCAAAGAGGAATATGCACCAATGTAGCCTATTAGATTTGAGACACTGTCATTAGAAATTCAAAAAGAAATGTTGTGACAGGGCTTTATCTTGCCTTCTACTAAATTCCTCTTGAGAAATCTTTGGGGCCAGAATGGCAAATCTTTTCAATCAACTCAAGAAGAGAACGCGATTATGCAGATTAGGAATGTGTATATATTGGAGCTTTAGTATTCGCGTGAAGTGCTAGGGGAGTTCTATGAGTGCTAATTGAGTTCTAAGTGGAGTCCTTAGAAGGCGGTAGTTCTAAGAAGTAGAGTTCTAAGTGGGTTCGAAACCAGAAGTTTGCCCATTTGCCAGATCAAGTTGAATACAATATTATGTTGACGATATAAGGACTGGTAGCTGTTCGCCGTGGAATATCGGTAAGATAAATTATATTAAACTTCAGTACTAGAGCGGATTCTAAGAAGTTAAGGAATCATCTATAAATATAGATTCGGTGGTTTAATGCGCTATTTGTTAGAATTGTAGTTTATGTCGTATCACTCCTGATCATAAGCCTCCTAAAGTGGTGTTGCATTGTTTAATATAAATTGAGATAGTAAGAAACTAATTTTAGTATTTAATCTTTGAGTGGTCAATCTTTTGTCCCCACAAACTCAGGTCGCATGGAGGAAGAGATGATACCCCCAGCACGAGTGCTATCACAATGTCTTGTGACGAAGCCGATCTCTTCTCCCTATTTTCTAACAGATCCCTTGCCGACAGAAGTTGCGAAAATTCCAGGCATTTCCCTAATTTCTGGGAAGGAATTTCATAACTGGGTGGTCGAGTTTCGGCACCTTTTTTCCCAGCTGACCGGACTGTCAATAAGAGGCGCCTTATCATTGTGTATTCATTTTCCCACAACTCGGTGACGACGACACGTCTGAGAACGTACAAATGTGCACCCAACCTCGGCGCTTCTTTGAATCTAGCGAACAGGAAATGAGACCGATTTGGCGCGGTAGAAGGGTAAGAGATCAAAGAAGCCGAGACCGGAAGGCGGTAGAAGAACCAGAGGGTTTGAGGCCGACAAAGAGATGAGGGAGAGGATATAAGCAGGGCGAGAGAATCCGAAAAAAAGAAAAGGCTGGATTTTTGAAGGGAGCCGTTCAGACGTCCCTTGAGCGATAGGAAGAGCGATAACGAGCCCGCGAAGTACAGCGGTCTCCTGGCTTGGAAGATCAGGGAACGGGAGAGAGTACGAAAGCGACTCGAAGTGATTACGGACCCTTTTGATGTTGAACTGTAAAAGAATATACCATTTTTTTTTTCTTTTGATGATTTTCATATTGAAATAAATAGTTATCCAAGAGCTGAGTGAAATCATTACAGTCTCTTTTTGAAAATGGAGGGAGACTTGGTGATTACCTGGAAATAATACACTCCTAATTAACGACGATAAAATCTACTAGTGTAGAGTCTGAACCAGCATTTTCTACGGCAGGACAATTTGTAACAAAAATAAGAAGACGTCTAAACAATGACACGATGAACGAGCTGTGTTTTTTAAAAGCTTATTTACAGAAACACAAAAAATGAAAAAATGTTTTTTAACTTTATTATAAATTATTTTTATTTGTTTTTTTTAATGATGAATTAAGTTTTGTTTTTATTTGTGTTTCAGTAAATAATAATATTAAAAACAATGTTTTAATCATGTTTACAGTTTTATTATGTCATTTCAACTATGCTAATGTGTAAGTATTTTTCATAAATAGTCCAATCCTAATTGCAGGATCCCGGGATTTGGATGATGTAATCCCGAAATCCCGGGGTTAAAAATATAACACGGGATTGCAAACCTTACTTGCGGCCCAAAGAACAATATTAACAACACAGAGGCAGTCCAGTGATATGTGAGCCGTATGGGATCGGGCATTATCGTTGAAAATGGATCTAAGGCAGTGGTTCTCAAACTTTCACTACTGGCGACCCAATTTTCAATCATAATTTTTATCGCGCCCCTCCCCCCCAAAAAATAATAATGTATTGAATGCAATAATAATGCACTTTGGCGCTAAAGCTACAATACTAGCATAATTATAAACCGTACAAAATAACAAGATAAGTATTAAATTTTGTATATGTTACTTTTAAGTAATATATATTTTTATTTTTTTACTTTTTAGTTCGATTCACACTATAAAAGCGTGTTTTTTAGTTTATGGTTAAACTATAATACATTTTGTAATTATTTTTACTATACACGATAAAAATCACAATTCCAGTGAATAATTTAATTAAGAGAAAATATACTTACCTACTTTCAAGGACTTTTAAATTTTTATTGATAATTTGAGAAAAAATCCAATAAAACTAAAGAAAATGTTCCAAATGTGCGTGACCTTAATAGAGGACATAAATCACAGACACTTTTCGCTAACAATACAGGAACGTTATTTTCCAGCAAAACGGTCATATTTTGTTCACGTTCTTGTAGTTTGTTGTCGTTTGATGGTCTACAAATAGCATTTTGAACTTTTTTTTCTTTGTGTCTTTTTAACAAGGCAAAGTGCTACATTTATGGTTTCATAGTTTTCTTCATAGAGTTCTTTAGATAGCATTTGAAAATTTCAATTCAACTCAAACGTTTCATGTCTATCGCTTTTCTCATATTTACTTTCGCTATCTTGATAAATATGCATTATTTCAGCAGGTTCTTCTATTGCTTGATCGGTTTCAACTTCCTTCAATAGAGATCGCAGATGCCCATTTATTTTAATATTCTGCTCATTTATATTTATAAACCATAATAAGTCGTACAACACAGAGATCAAAACCACAAAGTTGTTCATAGGGGAAAGTGTAGCATGTTCATAGAAAATATTTTTGAACAAGAGTGGTCACCCAGGGAACTCGATCAAAACAAGTACCTTGATTGTAAAAAAAAACGTTTGCCACTCTCAAAAAAAAAAGGCATATTTGTGACAAATTCATTTTATATATATAGTCCCCATTAAGACTGTCTAATAGGAGGATACTGTCCAGAGAGGCCACTGTTAACAAATAAACATTTTCCCCAGAATTAACTATTTCGTGAGCTTGGGTTGACTGTGCGTCTCATGCGACCATTCCCATGTTAAAAGTGTATTGTAGCTGGGGTTGTTTGGCGGAGCACTTAGCCCGTCAGGGTTTTTTCCTCCTGTCTGGTGATTTAGATAATTTGAGAAACTTAATTACTTGCCCATTTTAAAAAGAGTTTAAGAAAAATATAATTTATGAATGATGAATAAAAAAATATCAATGTCAGTTCTAACAAATAATTATGTAAAACGTTTTTCACTATGCATTATATGTTTCAGAATACTCATAAAAATACATCTTGGCCAAATAATCCTTCAAAGTGCTGAATATGCTTATCGATATATCATAAAACTCATTCACATGGAAAAAAAAGCAACAGAAAAATATTATTTACAACTTTCCTAAAAGAAAAAGAGACGGAGTGAAACATACCAGTAAGTTTGAAGGTCAAATATATGATAATCAAAAGTAGTATTTTAAGGGTTAAAAGAAACGCAATAAAAAAATCTCTCATCGTGGGATTACAGCAAAGCAAACAAAATGTCTTTTTTTGTTTGGCATAGGATCAAAGATAGCTAATGAGCGTTTGAAGTGGAATCTTTTATTTTTGATGATCACCAGATGTCAGTGTAAATGCGTATTTTTTATTATGTCAGAAAGCATTTTGTTTTACTGCATTCCAAAAAATTATTTTTTTAGACCTTTTATTTTCAATATGCTCGCACCCCCCGGGGGGGGGGTGCGCCCCACACTTTGAGAAACGCTGATCTAAGGACGACGTGCTATTGTTGAGTTGTTAAAGCTGTGCGCAGGATGACTAGAAGCTATCTGCTGTCGTAAGGGGTAGTATTCTACACCAAGGGTGTCCAACTCAAATGACTCTGCGGGCCACTTCGGAAAAACATTATAATCTCGTGGGCCGCGCATAAAAATATATACCTTTGTATCAAATTTGGAAGCATTTATTGGAGTGTAAATTTGAAACAGAATGAACTATTATTATTGTTTTGATTATTTTTCACGTAAGCAGACATAGATAATATAATAATGCAATAATCAAATAATGTTTAAAATATTACATTTGCCATTTTCTTGAAAATTACGGTGTTCCTTTTGAATTGATCTTTCGTTACTCATTGTTGATATTTGATTGTACTGTCATTCGCAAACGATTAAGTATACATTGCCCTTTATCTTAACCATCCTGAATATTCTTTCTAAACTTTAAGAAACATCTATGATTGCCTCTTGCTTTTTGGGCACTCCACACAGAAAAGGAGGAGGAGAAATGAAAGTCGCACACACAGAAAATCATGTACCATTCACAGTAAAGTATATGCATAATGCAATCGGAATTTATTAAAAAAGTAATTATATAAAAAGTAATTATATTAAAGTAAGTATATATATATATCTATATATATATAATCCATAATATATATACACAGATAGCTATAGAACCTAAGTATAACTATTCAAGATAGGAAAGATTAGGTACAGTAGTACAATAACAAACTCCTGGCCTTAGGAACCAAGAATGCAGGTTTAAACATGTTTTAGGGCTAGCCAACCTTCACCTGTAATTTGCCTAAACCACTGAGCCAAAGGGAAAGGAAAGAATAATATTAAAAGAAATTTAAATATTACAAATAAAATCACTATACTAATAAAATATAACGATAAAATTATACCCTACTAGTATTCACAGTATAGATTTAAATTCGAAAAAGGTAGATAGTAAGACTTATACTTCGTGAGTGTATCAACTGGTTATGTTTTCCGCCAAGTACAACAGAGGAAAACAGTACCGCATAAAGTTAAAAATTATGATAGAATAATATAAAGTCTATATATAAATGTACGTTTAAGAAATCATAAATATATATTGATATAAATATTTGAGGAAAATAAATGAAACAAGAAATTCAAATAATATTATTAATTTATTAAACATGTGGCGCCATCTATTGAATAATTGTACTAGTATTAAAACATAATATCAATAATAGTTTAATACAAATTGTACATCACTGAGAACTATTAGAAATATAATTGTATAGAAAGATAGCAGGATATCCTTGTTCAATACATTGTTTAACAAAGTTATTAAGATTTAAATAAATATTAGCTTTATCGCTAACTGATACATTATTATGATAAATATAAAAAATAATATTTCTATATATAGATATAGATAAATTTGAATTCCAGTAAGGCACTTTAAGAATGTTAAAATTAAAGGCATCTCTTTTATCATAAATATTACTATGTAATTTCAAATCCTTAAGATACAATGTTACATCTAAGTAATCAGTTTTAATTGGCTTATTATTAATTTTTACTAAGTTTAAGTAACCCGGATAAAAATTAATATTGGGA
Organism: Trichonephila inaurata madagascariensis; assembly: GCA_019973955.1. Taxonomy (NCBI): domain Eukaryota; kingdom Metazoa; phylum Arthropoda; class Arachnida; order Araneae; family Nephilidae; genus Trichonephila; species Trichonephila inaurata. Next base: position 72,275 of record BMAV01015223.1, read on the forward strand.
TTCAAATTATCATTTTTACCAAAAATAATTAAATCATCAATATATCTAAAAATGTAATAGTCATTATTATTAATATAATTATATTCATAAAAGTGTAAATATAGATTAGCCAAACTATTGCTTGCTGGGTCTCCTTGTGGCATGCCTTTATTTTGTTTATATAATGAACCATTAAAATTAATGTAATTTTCTTTTAAGACTAAATCTATGAGAGTTTTAAATTTGTTAATAATAATATTAAGATTATAAATACTATGGTTTTCTAAAATTACTTTAATAATATCATTGATATCAACGGAATTGAAAAGATCTTCAAAGTCATAACTATGAACTGAATAAATATTTTTATTTTTAAAAAAATCTATAATATCTTTACTCTTTTTAATTATAGTTTTATTACATTGCTGATTAATAAAGTTTTGTATAATATTATGAAGTAATTTGCCTGCAGTAGTAATATATGTTTTAAAACCGTTTGTCACAGTTCTAAATTTAACAGGATTTTTATGAAATTTTGGTGTTAAAAATATATATGGATACTTAATTTTAGGAATGCAAAAACCTAATTTTTTATAAATAGCAATAATACGATTACTAATTTCTTTATGTGACAAATCTAATTTTTTAAAAGATTCATTGTTTAAAAAGTGTTCATTAAGCATATTATAATAAAAATACTTACAAATCACAGCATAGTTACCAGGTACTTTTGTGATATGGTCATTCTATGGTGACCATATCTTTGGTTGTCAGCGTGAATTAGAGGTGTGGGATTCTCGAAATGAATCGACATTTTAGAATTCTTAATATGATTTTATTAAGAGTTTAAAACTTAAATTTCTAATAAATTGGATAAACTTATATTAAGTAAGAATAAACCAAACACGTAGCTGTAGCTAAACCTGATCACGTAACTTGGATCACTTATCTAAATAATTATATTATCCGCCTACTTTCAATTCTAATAATATTACGAGTCCTAATATCAAATAATCAGTCCTACCTTGAATCACGCAAAGGTTCAATCACTTTCAGAGAGACTTTTAGACACGCGTGCAATAGTATGCACCTTGTAGTAATGGCTAGGAATCTGTAATCTTTGATAGGCCGTCAAATTACACTTCTATCTCTTCCAAACAGAACTTTCTCTAAATTGCCATCCCGCTTACTAAAACTTCTGTTCTTTTAAAAGCTATCTTATTTGCATTTACAATTGCATTTCACTTCTTGGATTTGGGTTGGAAAAGATTTGCCATTAATCTTGGCCGTCAAAGAACCCAGAAGTTATGTTACAGAAAAGACGCGTGAGCCCGTCACACTTTATCTATGTAAACTATGATAAAATTCTTTTGTAATTCACAAATTTTCTGTTTTATATTTTTAAAAGTAAATTCATACTGAGAATGGTAGCTAAATTTCATAAGGTCTTTTAAAATATTGTACTTATATTCAGCAAATGCATCTATAGGTAGTCCATATTTAATTGCAGATTTTGTAATAAAATTATCTATATCTTTATTAATTTGTGTTTTAACAGTATTGTTGTTATTAGAAATATTTAATCTGAAACTAGTGCCTTTAATCATGATATCCTTTAAAATTTTGTCATTGATTATATCTAAGTTGCCAGTAACTACATGTTTATGATGACCATCAATAAAATCATTATATAGTTTTTACATATACAATCTTTTATGTTAATAGAATGCGAACTCTATTATTGTAATTAAAGATAAATCTGCCCATCGTTTTGTTATATTTAAATGCTTTCTTAATAACCACATTTCCAACAGGAAAAAGTGACAAATGTCTATTAAATACATTAGAAAAATTAATTTTGTCAAAAGTTTTATTCATGAATAATAAAGTGCAGTACTCTGTAATAGGCTCATTAATTTTCTGAACACTTATTTTGAATTTATTAACTAAATAATTATTAATATCTTTAATAATGTGTACTGCATGACTTACCTTTAAGGAATCATTATTTAAGATTTCATTTAACAATACAATTTCATTTTTATTAAGACCAAACATGAAGTATTTGATCTTCTTCATATTAAATTTTTTTTTCAAAATCATCACTAATAATTTTAATATTGTCAGATAATGATTTTTTATCTCTATTCTTCCTTTTAGTCCTTTTACTTCTAGAATTTCTTTTAGAATTATTATTTAAATTGTTAACATTACAAAAAAATTCTTTATTATTACTCTGTAACAGTATTTGCAATGTATTTTTAGCAAATTACATAACATTAAGACCATATGGATATATATATATATATATATATATATATTGTATTAAAACTCCTAATAAAGTGATTTTCCCACCATAATCTGTGCTTAGCATGTGACATCTTTCGCGTTCTTCTTCTAACATAACTCCTACGTTCTTTGACGGCCACGATTAATGGCAAAACTTTTCCAACCCAAATCCAAGAAGTAAAAACGAAGCAACAATGCAAATAAGATAACCTTTAAAAGGATAGAAAGTTTAGTGAGAATGAATGACAATCTTAGAGAAAGCTTAGTGTGGAACAGTTGGAAGTGTGTTTAGACGGCTACTCAGGAATCACGGAGATCTCGCCCGTTGTACAAAGTGCATTCTATTACACTCGAGTCTACCCTAAATATCTGAAGTGGATTGGATCGTTGATTATTCCTCTAAGGTAGGAAGATTGTATTCTGAACGCTAGTATATTATTGAATAAATATTAGGCGGATCTAATTAGTTATATTGATAAGTGATCTAATTGCGCGATCTGACTTAGTAAAACGGTCGTACTTTGGTTTATTCTCCCTTAATATAAGTTTGTTCGTTATATAAGTAATTTAAGTTAAATTCTTAATAAAAGTCATATTAAGAATTATAGAATGTCTCATATATCCTTCCGATAATCCCACACCTCTAACTTACGCGGAACCCCCAAGACATAGCTATCGACAGATGGCTATGTCACAATGGCGCCCGAACAACATTTATAATTCTGGGTTAGGTAATGCAGGAGGGTTTGGTATTTTACCAGAAATGTGTTTTTCCGGTTCTGAGAATGTTACTGAATTTCTCGAGGCTATAGATAATCAAATACAGTTACTTGAAATACCAAGTAATCTGTCATGGGCTTATTTGAAAAGTCATCTCAGGGGAAGGGCTCAAGATTGGTACTCAATATTTGGATCGGTGCTAGTGCAAGATACAGCCACGGATTTCGCGCAGCTCAAGGCTGAATTAGCGAAAGCTTTTCCCGCAATCAAAAATAAGAAAGAATTGGAGGCTAGGTTTTTCGCGTCACAGCAAGGAAGAAATCAGGAACCAACAGACTTTGTTTACGATTTGCTAAAATACATAAGAGTTTAGAGCTAAGGATGTCGCAGGCGGAATTGGTTGATCACATTTTTGTTAGACTCGAACCACAAGTCCAGGACTACGTGGAAGTTCGCAATTCGCAGAACACGGTACAACTTTTGGAAATATTGGCTAAATTTGAAGAGAGGTATTCTTACAAATTAAAAAGGGATTCGCAGAATAGTGATAATGTGGAAAGACGGGGTCAAAACGCGCATAGGATGCCTAATTTTGATGCTAATCGCAGAAACTGGAGAAATTCTGAGGTTGGGCGTAGACCAAATAATGGCAGAAATGATTTTAGAGGTACTTATGAGAATAGCCGTCAAAGTAATAGGTGGTCCGAGAGGAGGAATAGATTTCAGAATGATGATCAGAGATTCAACGAAAGGCGATACCAATTTCGAAATGATCGAAATGATAATTTTAATAGAGGGGACCGTAGAAATAGGGGTTCGAGTGAAAATTTCAGTCGAGGCGATAGGATGCAAAGGGGACGATTGAATGTTGTGAAAGTTAATGAAGTACATAATCCAAAGGAACCGGCAGGGGATATACCAATTAAGCTTTCTCCGATATGTATATCACCCGTAGAGCTTCCCCACGTTCCTATTTTATTAAATAACACATTTTTGAAAGCGCTATGGGACACCGGAGCAGATAAATCATTTATATCGGAAGAAGTATATAAAAAATATTTTTTTATAAACAAGTTAAAAAATCGCGAGCCCAGGTGATCACAGCACAGGGAGTGAAATGCCAAAATATAGGAATTGTAGAATTGCTTATTCAAATCCGAGAATTTGTTCGACCTTGGTCCTTTCATGTGTTGACGGATTTGAAATACCCGTGTATTCTAGGTGTTGATTTTATAAGTGGTACAAGGATCGTTTTAGATTTTGATCGAAAATCGTTGAAAATTCCCGATTCTCAGATAAATAAGGTGGTTGAATCAATTGAAGAGGAAAATGTTGAAAAAGATTTGTCTAAGACAAAATTGGAGGATGCACAAAAACAAGAATTACAAAATTTGTTTAGTAGTTTTAAGGGATTATTCTCAGACAAACCAGGTCTTACTCATGTTTTATACCATGAAATTGACACGGGAGATAATCCACCAGTAGTTTCCAGGCCATACAGATATGACCAGCAGAAACAAGCAATAATTGATTTTCATATACAAAAAATGTTACGAGAGGAAACGATTGTTCCAATTCAATCCCCGTACGCGTCACCAGTTGTGTTATGCAAGAAAAATAATGGGTTACCACCGGATAATCCAGAAGCATATAGATTTGCGGTAGACTATAGAAAGCTAAATTCGATCTCAAAGTATCCGCGATACCCTTTACCGTTAATAGATGATTTAATAACGAACATCCCCTATACGACAATAATGTCATCTCTTGATCTAAGAAGTGGGTACTTTCAAATGGCAGTAAACCCCAGTGATATTGTTAAGACCGCATTCGTAGTAAAAAGTGGCACTTATGCTTTCAGGCGGATGCCATTCGGCTTATCAGGGGCAGCTCCCAATTTTCAAAAGGCAATTGACCTAATCCTAAAACCGGTGATAGGGAAGTTTGTGAGTGTTGAGGATTTAAGGAAGGTTTTTTCGTTGTTGCAAGATGCAGGATTGTGTGACATTAAATAAAGATAAATGTAAATTTGGGTGCGATGAATTGAGGTATTAAGGATTAATTATTAGTAAGAAAGGAATCAAAATAGATGAGACAAAGGTTCGAGCCATACTAGAGATGAAACCACCCCGTAACTCAAAGGAGGTGTCCAAGTTTTTGGGTATGTCCCAGTGGTACGCGAAATTTATTAAAAATTATGCTGATCTTTGTGAGCCCCTTTATAATCTTAAACGAAAATTAAAAAAATTCGTCTGGTCCACTGAGGCGCAGAAGGCATTCGAAGCAGTCAAGGCGGCCGTAACAAAGGCGCCAGTTTTAAAATTACCGAACTTTCAAAAGCCCTTCGACTTATTTACAGATGCCAGTTCAATCGGTTTGGGAGCAGTGCTTAATCAGAAACACAGACCCGTTATATTTGCTTCACGTACTCTGAACAACGCCGAGAGGAATTATACGGTAACCGAAAGAGAATGTCTGGCAGTAGTATGGGCGTTGAACAAATTCCGAACATATTTAGGAGCGATGCCAATTAAAGTTATTACAGATCACGCTGCCTTAACAAGTCTAACGCATGGAAGAAATTTGTCGAGTAGGATGATCAGATGGGCACTCAAATTAGCGGAAACAGCAGGCAACATAAAGAATTCCAGTGCAGCCAAGGAATGAGAAGAGGAAAGAACAGTGGTAGCACCTCGTCATTGGACGTCATGTTTGGGGACTAAATATAAAAATCAGGTTGTATTGTTTCATTTTTTTATGATCTTTCCAACAAGTGGTCGGAAGAATTATTGCAAAGAAGGAAGTCTCGGGCGGTGTTTAAAAGTTATAATCCAAGCAAAAGTTGACACTACAATGAGTGTATATTTTTTTTTTTTGAACTTTTGACTTGTAAAAATTTTTCTCTCTAGTGTTGGAGAAAACAACTGTAATTATGCATTTGCTTACTTCGATGTATGACTTCGTGAGATGCGACAATTCCTTTGGTTATTTGTTTTAATGATTTATTGAAAAATGTTTGTAATTGTATAATATGTATGTATATATATGTTGTTGTATTGTTCCGTATTAAGATGCATCTGGTTCAGGGAAACGCGGCGTAGTCAGGGCACTAACAATAATATTAACAGCGCTGCGCGGCTCATTGGGAGTTTTATGGAACCAGATGCGGGATGGAAATGAAAGTTTATTGTAATTTACAAATGATATATAATGCATAAAAATTTTGAAACTTATTGGTATTATGTAAATATAGATTTGGCAAAGTAACTTAAAGAGTTTTTATTTCAGGGGGACAGACCCTGAAAGTAGTGTTCCATAGCTGATATATAGCCTCAACTCGGAGCAGTGGAGCCGGTCTCCCAGCTCCCAAATGAATGTTTGTCCTGACGCAGAGTTTGGGTCTGCGCACCCAGGAAAAATGAACGTGGAATGTTTCTTTAGAATATTTAAGTGGCATTAAATATAGAGTTAAGTACATATGTAAAAAGTGAGAATATACCATTATTAAACAACAATTGTTAATGTTGGCCTAGTTAATGGAGTAAAATTTATTGTGTATCTGTCACGAGTTTAAATTTAAAATTAAGTTGAATATTAAATTTAATTCTAAGATGAATAATGAAAATTCCAGTTAAGTTAAATATTGGAAATTATAGAAGTTAAAATGAGGATTCAAGGTTAAAATTTAAATAAAACTTAGAAAGCGAGGAGATTCAGAAATAAAAATTTAGGCACGTAATTTATTAAGGGCGTTGAGAACCCTTAAATAAATCACGTTTTTCTTCTTGGAGGGGTTGTGACATCTCTCGCGTTCTTCTTCTAACATAACTCCTACGTTCCTTGACGGCCACGATTAATGGCAAAACTTTTCCAATCCAATTCCAAGAGGAAAAACGAAGCAACAATGCAAATAAGATAACCTTTAAAAGGATAGAAAGTTTAGTGAGAAAGGATGGCAATCTTAGAGAAAGCTTAGTGTGGAACAGTTGGAAGTGTGTGTAGACGGCCTACTCAGGAATAACGGAGACGCCCACCCTCGTTAATATATACAAGGATCAACTATTGCACACGAGCACATAAGTCTACCTAAACGTATCAGTATCGTTGAGCCTTCAACCAAGGTAGGAGGATTATATTCTTAACGCTAGTAAATTATTGAATTGAGATTAGGAGGATCTAATTAGTTATATTGATAAGTGAACTAATTGCGCGATCTGACTTGGTTAAACGGCCGTACTTTGGTTTATTCTCACTTAATAGAAGTTTGTTTGTTATATAAGTAATTTAAGTTAAATTCTTAATAAAAGTGATATTAAGAATTATAGAATGCCTCATCCTTCCGATAATCCCACACCTCTAACTTACGCGGAACCCCCACGACATAGCTATGGACAGATGGCTATGTCACACATGTATAAAATTTAATATACTTATTTTATTAATTTGTACGGTTTATAATTTAAGATCATATTGTAGCTTTATCGTCAAAGTGTATTATTATTGCATTCAATATACTTTATTATTGTTAAGGTAGGCGCGATAAAAATTATGATTGAAAAGTGGGTCGCCAGTATTGAAGGTTTGAGAAGCATTGGCTTAACCACACACACACACACACACACATGGTTTAAATGCTTATCCTCAATGAATCCAGCTAAATACCATAAAATTGTTTCCATATAAATCTTTCGTTATCATTGCCCAGTACAAGCTCAAAATAGTAAAAGTAACACATTCTGTAAATAGATGGTTGCTGAAATTAATGTTGCTTGTTTGTATGAAATAAACATATAAAAATGTGTCAATGAAATTCTTTTAAAGACTTTTTATTGTTTAATCATACACAAAGAATAAAAGCAATTAAATTATTGCAAGTTCGATAATAATAAGCAAGCAGATATGTTCACATAAAAAATAATTAAAAAAAATAATGGATTTCATCTTGTTGGTTTTCATAATGAATGTTTTCTGCAATTAAAATATTATTTTACTAAACTAACTAACATTTTAGAAAAAACAAATAAAAACATTGTCACTTCTTTTCATATTAAATTGTGAAGGGAAAAAAAGGAAATGTAGACTTATGACGGATCTTTCCACGTCCTTTCATTAATATAATCCTCTTGGGAAATCTTTGGCCTTTCAAATCGAGTTTATTCTCATTCAACCCTCTGAAGAAGGAACCTTGATTATTTAAATTAGGTAGGCTATATATAGTCTAGGTTTTCAAGCTAGAAGAGAGAAACTGAAGAGATAAGATAGATTGCTACTGATCAGGTATTATTCTATTTTATAGTATATTTCAGATATTGGAGGTGTAAGAATTAAAGTGACAATTGGCTTAATTAGGGATAGGATAATCTGGAAGGTAGATCTGATCTAGAACTAAGTAGATCGGTATTTAAAGTCTTCTCACACTTGGCGTATCGCGTTATTAATCCACATATTGCTTAGACTGAGAGCATCTCTTCTCTTTGAAATTACTTGAATTGCTAATTGTGTGATCAATAACTAAATTGTTTTTGGATATGGCTAATCTTCCTCCCACATCTCTAGGCGGGAACATTTCATTCTTCACAGACTTCTGAATTTTAGTGGTAGAAAAAAGTATGCAAATGTAAATACGAAGAAACAAGGAACCTTAAAATAGATTCGTACTTTTTATTTGAAATATAATGGGAAAAAAAGTTTTTTCTCTTCCATAGTGCTTAGTAGGAATCGGTCAAATAGAAAATAGGCGAACAAAGAAACGGGAAAAGCAAATACCATCAAGCCGATTTAAACGATGTATGCACACATCTAATAATCTAATTTTATGACGTTTATTCTAAATATGTAAAGTTTCTATCTCCTCCACCTATCATTATTCTTGATCGCGATTATTTCCACCTTCTGTTTCAAAGCTAAAAAAATTCAAGACAAATTGAATATGTTCCTTATCTTCATTATACGTATCCGGTAGGAATAATAAAAAGACCAATATAATAAGAAATTACATAAACATTCTGTTTAAGAATGCTTAAACAGAAAATCATCTTCGTGAAATTTGATTCATCTTGTTAAAAAAAAAACACTTCATTATTCAATCATAGGCAAAATAATTTGGACTAGAAAAAAGTATTCCGAATTCTCGGATGTGTCGCTAATTGTAAAACAAGGCAAGTAAAGATCTCGCAGAGGAGGAAATATTATAATAAGTTTTGAACACATTCGCGCGCGCACGCATAGTTGGTTTTCACCTTGAACCTTTTGCTTTCCCCTGTAACGTGTTGTGAGTAGTGGTCGAGTGTAGATTATTTTCTCATGGAAAATGCAGTATTAAACCAAAATTGGTTTATTAATTTCTCTCACATATTGATCATACATTTACAAACACTAAAGGAAGCTTTAAATTTTTAAAGCTATATCACAACTTTCTATTCACTTTTCTATTTCTTTTTCTCTTTCACACCTCATACCCAACATATCGCCTTTGTTTTCTCTTCTTCTTCTCAATGTTGACATTCGAATGTTGAATTTAGCGTTTCTGTTGCGCCCTGTTCAGTGTTGAACAAATAATTCTTGTGACGCCCACAACAAGTGAATATTTGTCACGAGAGGGTGCTAGAGTGTGTAGTGCAGTGTATGTGTAAACAGAGTAGAGTAAGAGCATATGGAGAAGGCTCTAATAAAATTTCTTTTTATCTTAGTCCTAGCCATTTAATGTGTGGTGTAATCTTTAAGAGATTTTAAAATATGTGTAGAGAACTAGTGCGACAACACCTGTCAGAGCCTGAAATGGCCGGGACTGAAGATAAAGAATTTTAAAATGTGCACGCAACGAGCACAAATGAAAACAAAGGAAAGCGTCCCTTTAGTGGTGGAGATTCAATTGATATTGTCACTTGGTGAGAGGTCAGTCATCAATTTTCTTATTTGTGTTTTGAGAATAATTATTTTGTGGTTTATAAGTAGTTGAAATAACTTTAATTCAAGATTGAGATAGTTATTTTGTGATTTATAGGTGTCTAATTTGTGTTTGAGATAATTATTGTGATTTATATGTGTTTCACTTGTGGTTAAGACAACTTTAATTTGAGGTTGAGTTAGCTTTGCTTTGTGGTTTAGATAATTATTTTGTGATTTATTTGTTTCATTTGTGAT
>BMAV01015223.1:82415-117087 GCA_019973955.1 Trichonephila inaurata madagascariensis
ATAGAGATAACTTTGATTGTGGTTTAGATAATTATTTTGTGATTTATATTTTTCATTGTGGTAGAGATAACCTTAATTTGTGGTTGGGATAGTTAAATTGTGATTTATTTGTTTCATTGGGGATTGATATAACTTTATTTTGTGAAAATGAGTATAGGTAAATTTTAAAAAGATGAATTGCGGTCTATTGCAGAAGAGTTGAAATTGGTTGTCCCAGACAATATGCTAAAGTTCTAGATTTAAGAGAATTAATACAGGAGAGTGAGATTTATAAAAATGATAAGGAAACGTATCAGGCTATTGTTGATTGTGTATTGGAGGAGATAAATGATAGGAGATATGAAGACGAAAATAGAAGAAATGAAAACGAAAATAGACTAGAAATTGAAAAAATTAAACTGTCACAGTTAGAGAAGGAGTTAGAAATAGCAAAATTACATAATCAATCGGGCAAAAATGTACCTTTACAAAATGACAATCAATTAATTACAACCGAGTGTAATATTGAAAGCTTGATTAAAAGTGTTAAAACCTTAACAATCCCGGTCCCCCAAAGAGCCCAGTCATTTAATTTATTTTTTCAATCAATCGAAAAGGCATTCAAAACTAAAAATGTTCCTGAGTAATTAAAACCCGAAATTCTGTTGAATATTCTGGGAGAGAAAGCAAATAATTTAACGATTTATCTTCGAGAAGAAGATTTAGGTGACTATAATAAATTGAAGGCAATTGTGTTAAAAGAATTTCAACCGACCCCCTATGAATGTTTAAATCAATTTAAAAAGGCTCAAAAATTATCTAGTGAGAGTTATGTTCAATTCGCTTCTAGATTAAGTGCGAATTTTAATTACTATTGCCAATTACGGGAGGTCAATGATTTCAAGTCAGTTTGCGAATTAATTATATCAGATAAAATAATAGAGACATTAGACCGAGAATTAAATGTGCACATTGGCGTTAAGCAGGGCGAAATGTGGTTTAAGCCGCAACAGCTAGCTCGCGAATGTGATATTTTTATATCATCCAAGGGAAAAATTAGAGAACAGAATTTATTTCCTAAGTTTAAACGTAATGAGGTGGTATGATAATCTTGGAGCAAAAAATATTTCAAGCGTAAATCTGTCTTCTATTAAAAATGTGAAATGTTTTTGTTGCAAATTGAAAGAATTCCACCCACTGTATTCATGCCCAAAATTTAAATCTCTCAGCGTCAGTGAAAGAGTGGATTTCGTAAAAGCTAATCATTTGTGTTTCAAGTGCTTTTCCCCTAACTGCAATGAGAAGGACTGTTTTTGTGGGAAACCACACAATTGCTTGATTCACTTTCCCAAACCAGACAATAAATATTCCACCCAAATAGTTGAGTGTCCGTTCTCAACCCCCTCACAGATGTGTTCGGGGGACCGGAAGGATCAGATTGCGTCGTTTCTCCCCAAGGTGGAAATAAAGAAAACGTTCGTAGCAACGAGTTTCTTAAAAAATAAAACAAAAACAGTTTTACTGAGTAGTGTACAGTGTTTCGTTAGGGATAGATTTGGCATCTTACATGAGGTAAGAGCGCTTTTAGATGTGGGGAGTCAATCAAATTTTAATACTAAGTATTGTGCAGATCGATTACAATTAAAAATGAGAAAATCAATTTGTTGGTATCGTGTTTAAGTGAATCAACAATGAGAATAAAGGAGGGTCTTACAACCTCCATATGTAATGATGATTTAAGTTTCAAAAAAGAGCTAAATTTATTAGTTGTAAAAAAGATAACTGATTTGACTCCGTCTCAAATAATAAATGTTTCATTAAATAAACCAAGTGAAATAAAACTAGCCGATTATAAATTTAATATTCCTGGTAAAATTGATGTGTTGTTAGGCGCGGAAATATTTTATGAATTATTGAGACCAGGCCAAATTTATTGTGGAGATTCTCGACTACTTTTACAAAATACTGTGTTTGGATATGTAGTTAGCGGAAGTGTAGGAGATGAGGTGAGGGATAGTAAGATTCACTGTTGATTAATTAAAGATAGTGATTTAAATGCAACATTAAAGTCTTTTAGGGAGTTAAAACCGATTGGTGTCAAAAACGAGAATTGTAATAGTGAGGAGGACGTTAGCTTGGAAATGTTTAAGCAGAGAGTACATTTTTAAAATGATAGATATGAGGTAGAACTCCCGTGGAAAAGAGACAGTGATGAGTTGAGTGATAATTTTAATTTAGAGAAAAGACGACTCGGAAGTCCTATGAGAAGAATGCAAAGTGATAAGGTGTTGTATTCTGAGTATTGTACGATTTTCTGGAATTATTTAGATGAGGGAATAATTCAGAAGGTAACAAATCCTTTTATTTCAACGAATGACCCAGTACTTTATTTTCCTCACCAAGTGATAGTAAAAAAACGAATCTCTCACAACGAAACAGCAAATAGTGTTTGACGCTAGTGCATGTGAAAGAAGGGTGTTGAAAGAAGAAATGTGATCGGAAAAGTCAGATGAAGACATGGAGTTACCTCAAGCAACCGAGAGAGTTCTTCCTCTTGAAAGTGAACGAGCCAAAATGCTTAGTGTGGGTTCAGATGCTGTAGCACAACCTGTCACTGTTCCGGAAGAAAAGGGTTTACCTACAGCACTGCTAATTTCTGTCGATGAGATGTGTGAAGATGAAGAAAGATCAGTCGGTGTGATAAAGGAGACAGCTAAAGAAGATATTAATCCAGTGATACTTAGTAAAGTGCCAGTGAATTTTGATGATGATGTAATTGAAGAATTAAAACAGAAAGTGTGTTTTAACCCTAATTTAAAAGCCTCAAGCAACGTTATATTTGTGCAACATTATTGGCATAATTATTCGCAAGTTCAGCGAGGAGTAGAAAAACCTACTCGGAAACTGCCTTTTATACAACGATTTGGTGTTATGAGAAGGCAACCAACAATGCGAAAAAAGGTTAGACTTAAGTCTGGAATGAGTGACATAGAATCTCCAAAACTTCAAAATAGTGTTTTTAAACAGCCAGCCAAACCGAAAGTGACTATTCATGGTGATTTGTGGTATGAGGGAAAAGCCGTGACTCCCGTGTTGTGGGAGGAAAAGAGTTGGAGAGAAAATTTGCAAGAGGGAGACCCCCTTTCCCCTTCGGTGGACACCGGCTGGTGAAACGTTAAGAGGTGAAATCGGATCCGTTCTCAAAAATGACCGGGGCTCTTAAGAGTACGAGGAGAACTAAAGCAGAGAAACAATGCTGAATGCCCCCTCTTCTGCACCACCAGTTAAAACAGGAGCGGAAATGGACATTTGACTTCCCCCCTCCCCCAAGCGAACACTCTTGAGGAGGAGTCGAGGAGATAAAGTGATTAATCCTTGTGCATTGGACTTGGACAATACATAGAATATATCCTTATTATTATATTTTTTTTATTAAAGTTGGGTATGCATATATGTTAACCTTAATATATTCACTTAAAAGTGGAGTTTTTATAATTTGCTAAGAAACTGTTTATTATGGAATTTATATACGTATTTAGTGTGTTTACATATGTACTCTTAGAATTAATTCAGTAATGCTATTTGTGAAGTTTGATATTTTATAGTAAAATAATTTTGGTTTCTTTACTTGTGTACTACATTAATATAAAGAGTGAAGAAAAGTTAAGTATCTTTCTAAACTACTACTTAATCAGATTTGGAGAATTTTCCTATGTGCATTTCTTTGTATGTAAACAATATTTTCCTTATTATTCAACATTTTGAAGATAACTCTTAGTGATACCTTTTATGTGAATGTTCTGATTTTGTATTTACTTATGTGTTTATTTAGTATAGTGTTTTTAAGGAGAAACCCATTACTTGTTCACAAATTATGGGTCAATTGTCAGCCGAGAGAATTTCTCATAGTGTGGAAAAGTGGAAATAGATTTTTTGTGGAATTTCAGAATTTGGAATTTTTTGTGGAATGTATCAGATTAGATGTGCATTTTCGTGTGCATGGTGACAAAGTCACCGAATAATAGTTGGATTTATCTAGTAAAGCTTTAATTGCAGCTTTAAAGCGATTTTTTAGTAGACGAGAAAGATCAAAGCATGTATTTTCAGACAATGCAACCAATGCTGTTGGCACATAACTAGAGTTAAAAGGCGTAGAGAAATTTTTAGTAATTACGAAAGTAATTTGTGTAATTTTTGTGTGAAGAAAGTGTTGAGTGGGATGTTTGACACTTTGACCCCTGGTCATTTCCTAGTTGGTCGTCCCATTACAGCCATTGCAGAGTCAAGTTTAACTGAAGTGAATGATAACTGGTTAAAAGTGTGGCAAAAACAAACAAAAACTGTGCAACAGATTTGGAGACGTTGGTCAAATAATTATTTGAGCATACTTCAGAATCGAAATAAATGGTATTTTCAAAAGAATAATGTAAAAATAAATGATATGGTAATTCTGAAAGAAAATAATTTACCTGTGTGTAATTGGGCTCTTGGTAGAATTTGTGAAGCGTATCATGGTAAAGATAATAAAATTCGAGTAGTGTTAGTGGAAACTAAAAATGGAATTTTTAAAGGTCCAATAACTAAACTTTGTATTTTACCTTTTTCAAGTGAATAATGTATGTGAAAATTTCAAATTTGTGTATTTTTTTCAATTCAATTTTGTGTGCTTAAGTGCTTTACCTTGTGTATTGAAGAATATTACTTTTATTGAGTATTAGTGTTTTCTGTGTTTTGTATTGTTGGGTTTGTATTGTGTGTATTATTGTGTGTGTGTGTGTGGGTTTGTGTATTATTGTGTTATTTGAAACTTGTTCAACCCGGGGGTGGATGCTCAGTGTTGAACAAATAATTCTTGTGACGCCCACAACAACAAGTGAATATTTGTCATGAGAGGGCGCTAGAGTGTGTAGTGCAGTGTATGCGTTAACAGAGTAGAGTAAGAGCGTATGGAGAACGCTCTAATAAAATTCTTTTTTATCTTAGTCCTAGCCATTTAATGTGTGGTGTAATCTTTTAGAGATTTTAAAATATGTGTAGAGAACTAGTGCGCGTCCCCGCCCTCTCACCAAAAGAGCTAGTTCTTCAGTCCTTTAGTGGGCTAGTCCTTCAGTCCTTTACACCCCTTGGGCACGATTGCCATTTCTGTTCTCAGAATGGTTCGAAAAGAATATCTTTTCCATGTTTGTTCCGGTTCAGAATCCAGCCAAATGTGAAGTACACTCCATCATATGTTAACAGAAACAAACGGTGAGTGACCGGCGTATATTCACTAAGAAAAGGATTCCTTCCATGGGAACATTATGCATCGACTCAATGTAACGAAATGGTGTTGTGATGGCTCTAGAAGTAGGACCGTTGTTCATGACGAGTACAGAAGAGACAACCAGCGACTTTCATTTATTCCTTTACTTGAAGAAGTAACTTCTCTTCAAAAAGATAAGATCAAAAATGAAATTAAAATATAATTTCGATTACAGGAGATAAATTTCTATGCATGGGACACAAGAAATGCTTGGACAGTGGCGGTAACTATGTAGAAAAATAAGGCATGTATCAGCAAAAGAATTGTACTAATGGGGTTTTCTCAAGTAAGAATATTCTGTATGAATATAATTCATTGTATTTTTATTTTTCGAAAACTCCTCGTATGTGGAGAATGGTACTTCTAGACTATTATATCTATATCTAATTCCATAGAAATACTTATAAAAAATACATCTTAGGTCCTTTATATTTTCACAACAAGTGACTGACATTTACCGATAATATTTTTATTTTGATGTGAAATTTATAATTAAATTACATTTTAATTAAAAAACTAGTCTTTTATTGCGGAAACTGAGATCACTCCTTCAAGAATCTCATTCTTTGAACAGATTGATAATGAAATGGGATACTTCTTAACTCTCTAAAATTAAACTTCTCAGTGATTACATTTTTTTGGAATACAGATTTCATACCAAATACAATGTGGCTCTGAGTTTCTTTGTGTGGGGATGTCCAGTGACACACACAAGGGAGGAGAAGTCCACCGGTCCGAACCCCACTCCCACATCCCTTGATTTTTTTTCGATTAATTATAATCCTATGTATATTGTAAGTAAAATTTAACTAAGCATTTGTTATTAATAATTTATTTTATTAATTAAGGCTGATTATTTATTCAATAATTTATTTTTTACTGTTTTTTGTTACCGACAATCGACAAAATCAAAAGGAGCATGATACAAGAAAGGTGGACTTTCGACCCTGGACCACCCCCCTCCTTAAAAAATCCCGGTGTGTTTTCACATAATTTTGAAATGTTAAGATATCACCAGTTTCACGAAATTGCAGCAAAAATATAAACACAAATATTCTACTTATTTTAATTCAAATTGTTATAATTATAGAAATTAGCCACTTAAAAAAATGCCAAGAGAAAATCTGAAATTCAGTGAAAGTTCACAATGGACTCTCTAGCGAGGTTTGCTTCTTAGAACTAACTTGGCTCTATTTTTTTCTTTCTTTAAGGCTATTTAAAGTTCTTAACTGCCACCAAACTGGATACCTAAATTGTAAAGTACGTCCCTATATACGGAATCCTCTGTGCTGTTTTAAGTGCTAGAGGTTCGGACGCTCTCAAACTTCCTGCCGCGTTCAATTGACGTGCTCTAGATGTGCGTCAGCTGGACATTTTTCCACGGATTCTACACTAGAGCCGAAATGTTTTAATTGCTCAGAGTCGCATTCATCAGTTTCAAAATTATGCCCTAAATGGAAATTCGAAAAAGAAATTTAAGAAATTAAAATAAAGAGAATTATCTCCTATTTAGAAACACGTGAACTAATAGTTCCTCAGTCATCCCAAACATATGCTCAGCTTACAAAACCTACAGCTGTATCCACAACTACCCAAACAGATGCAAATATAACAAACATAATCTGCCCTCCTTTGCAATGTCTGGCAACCGTATCCTCTGCAAATAAGATGCCAAGTACCTCCTCTTCAATACCTACAGTCTCCACATCATCATCAAGTCAAGCACATCTACTTCCTTCCACATCTTCAGTAATTCCAACAATACAAAATGAATCTCAGTTACCTATACCCATTCCTAATACTACTACACTACCCCTGACAATAGCCTAAATACTTCTGCCTCATCTTTATCAACTGAAACACGCTTATTTCCTGCAACTTCTAATAAATCTGCCACACTATCAACAGAAATTCAACCATCAGTTCCCTTACTAGAGTCTGTCGCTACTACATCCAATAGTGAACATTCTAAGGCATCTAAAATCCCAAAGAGTGCAAAATAAAATTCGAAAAATAGAAGACAGTACAAAAGTACAGAAACCAGAAATCGAAATAAAAATGGCACCTCATTCACCCAAGAAATTCTTGTTCAGAAGACGAGGATAAAATATACGATGTAGATGAAAAATTAATGGCTACTCACAAACGGTCTGGTTTCACCCATTTCATGACCCCTACCAGAAATAGGAGAAATTAAAATTTAGAGGAGATTCGAATTCATGTTTTATATCAAAACATAATAATTGTTTTAAATGATTGTCGATGTTTTCAATTTCACTTTTATCATTTTAATATAGTGTAACAATTATGCATAAATTTTAATACGATTTTAATGAATTTTAGTTTTTAAATATATATTTATGTCATTAATTAAAATTTTTAATCGTTTTTAAAATTGTTATGGAAGTTTAAACAAATGTTTGGCGCAGTATAGCTGAAATTGGCTCTTCGACGATAAAACACCAAATCCCTCACTCACTGTCACCTTCTTACTCAGGAAAATGAAATATTCAGATGTCTAGTACCCTATCAAGTGATCTACCATTCTACTGGTATTAGATAAGCAAAATGGATAAATAAATTTATTTGATATTGATTTGTGTAGAGAGAGAGAGAGATGCATTTTGTGGAATGGCGTCAACATCAAAACGCCGGTTCCGAGTTAAAATTTTAAGTGTGCCAAACCCTTGAAGTTAGTAATACTGGGCTTAGGGGTTTCTTCACGGATTTTCAGATGAATAAAAGCATCTTTACAACTTTTTTGGAATAAAAGTTTATTTGTAGAGGAAATATCAAAGTATAACAATGATGCTTATTTTGGAGAAGTTTCGAAAATAGATAAATAGAACACATTTTTTTTTCGATATCAAAATACCAAGACGCTTTTTAACGAGCTCTCTTCATATTACTCAATAAAGGCCGTGGTCGAGTGGTAACGTATCGCGCTTCCACACTACAGGTCCGGTTTCTATTCCCGGGCTGATCAAGGTCGACTCAGCCTTTCATCCCTACTGCAGTGGGTAGATAAATGAGTACCAAGCTTGTTTGGGGTCTTAAATACGGGGTCTTACTTCAGACTCACCACCTGATCGGGACATCTGCTCATGCACCTCAGCGCCCAATAGTCACGTCTACTGGGATGGGCAATGTAGGCCCTGGCCCTCATGGGCAGTTGCGCCACTGAGTATTACTTAATAAATATCAGACTAAATCCTCAAGCAATGTGTATTAAACCTTTGAATAATCAGTACCCAAATCAATTCAACCCCTCTTATAGAGCCATCTAAGGCCTATAAACAACGAATGAATGGGAAACTCCCTTATTTCTAGCATAAAATCACGACCTGTAGAATTGTATGAGGAGATCCCATATTAACAAATTTTCTTATTCTATTCTGTTACCTACGACTCCTATGAGTGCTACGCACGATCATGCGTGTGTATTCTAACTGTTGAATGGTTATTTGTTTTACTTCTATCTACTTCTTCCGGTCGCTCAGCTCAGATGAGGCATACCAACATATGTAAAAGTGAGAATCTACCATGATTAAATTCCATAACTGTTAATGTTGGTCTAATTAATCGAGTAAAATTTATTGTGGCTGTCAAGAGTTTAAATTAAGGAGTAATATTAAAAATTAAAATTTCAAATGAATAAAGAAAATTACAGTTTAAGTTTAATATTGAAAATTAATAGTTATAATGAAGATTCGAGGTTTAAATTTAAACAAAACTTAGAAAGTAAGGAGATTCAGAAATAAAAATTTAGGCACGTAATTACTTAAGGGCCATTGACCCTCGAATAAATCACGTTTTGCTACTTGGAGGGGGTGGGGCGGGCTCACGCGTCTTTTCTGTAACATAACCTCTGGGTTCTTTGACGGTCAAGATTAATGGCAAATCTTTTCCAACCCAAATCCAAGAAGTGAAATGCAATTGTAAATGCAAATAAGATAGCCTTTAAAAGAACAGAAGTTTTAGTAAGTGAGATGGCAATTTAGAGAAAGTTATGTTTAGAGGAGATAGAAGTGTAATTTGACGGCCTACCAAAGATTAACAGATTTCTAGCCATTACTACAAGGTGCATACTATTGCACGAGTGCCTAAAAGTCTCTCTGAAAGTGATTGAACCGTAGCTTGATTGAAGGTAGGACTGATTATTTGATATTAGAACTTGTAATATTATCAGAATTGAAAGTAGGTGAATAATATAATTATTTAGATAAGTGATCCAAGTTGCGCGATCAGGTTTAGCTACAGCTGCGTGTTTGGTTTATTCTCACTTAATATAAGTTTATCCAATTTATTAAAAATTTAAGTTAAACTCTTAATAAAGTCATATTAAGAATTTTAAAATGTTGATTGATTTTGAGAATCTCACACCTCTAATTCACGCTTACAATCAAAGATATGGTCGCCATAGAACGACCATATCACACTGGTCGATCAGAATTTTCAACAAGTCTGTTTATTAGTAATTCCGATTCAAAGACAATAGAAAGCATTGACTTTCTCACCACTAATCACCAATCAATGGCAGAAGCTGTTCTTTAAATTGTGACGTCTCTCGCGTCCTTCTGCTAACATAACTCCTATGTTCTTTGACGGCCACGATTAATGGCAAAACTTTTCCAACCCAATACCAAGAAGAGAAACGGATCAAATATGTAAATGAGATAGACTTTAAAAGGATAGAAGCTTTGATGATAGGATATAGCGCGGCAAGCTTAGAGATAGTAGTGTGGAATCTTTCAGATCAAGAGTTAGCAGTCCGATAGCTTTGGAAGGAATAGAAACCCAATATAAAGAAGTTGGAATCTTCATATATAAAGTGAATTATAAATATCTCTCTATAGGTGAAGGAAGGAGATCTGCAAAAGGTAATATTTGACATAGGTATTTAGATGAATCGGTTTATTAACTATAATTAAGATAAAGGATCTAGTTGCGTGATCTGACTTAAATACAAGGTTTAATTGGGTGTTAACTCTCACTTTAAATATAGTTGTCAAATTAGAATTAAGTAATATAAGTTATTCTTAATAAAAGTTGTATTAAGAACTACTATGTCTCATCATTTTGATAATCCCACACCTCTAGCTTACGCGGAACCGGAACGACATAGTCATCACAGGATGGCTATGTCGCAAAATGTCATTTAACTTGCAATGGAAAATGTTCGGGTGGAATCTTGCAACTCAATTTTGAAGCTGATGTCTTCAACCGATTGAGCTGAAATTTTGTATACACGTTTAGTTTGGATGACAATGCATGTTTTGACCATTTATATTATAATATCGCAATTAGTTAAAAAGATATTAATTAAAAACCTTTTATCCCTCTTAGCTTTTTATTCTGCCGAGCAGCTTAACCAATTGAGCTTAAAGAAGTCCAATT
The DNA here is from genome assembly GCA_019973955.1 of Trichonephila inaurata madagascariensis. Taxonomy (NCBI): domain Eukaryota; kingdom Metazoa; phylum Arthropoda; class Arachnida; order Araneae; family Nephilidae; genus Trichonephila; species Trichonephila inaurata. The sequence continues at coordinate 93,094 of BMAV01015223.1, forward strand.
TTTCGACCTTTTTTAAAAATCCATCTTATTCTTTCTATCAAGCTGAGACAAAAAATACACTGCTGGCCACCGTAAATGCAACACCAAGAAAGACAAGAGGTAGCACAACAAAATTTATTTTGTAGATAACATGTTGACCAAGTATCAAATGATTAAATTTATAGACTTATGTGAAGTGTGGTTCCTGCCAGAATCAGGAGCCAGAGTAGCCACCATTGTTGGAGATCACCGCTGCCACACGCCTCGCCATTGATTCAAAGAGACTTTAGATGTTGTGATATGGTCGTTCTATATCGACCATATCTTTGATTGAATGCCTTCTGCGCCTCAATGGACCAGAAGAATTTTTTAAATTTTCGTTTAAAATTATAAACGGGCTCGCATAGATCAGCTTAATTCTTAATAAACTTCGCGTACCACTGGAACATACCTAAAAATTTGGATACCTTTTTAGAATTTCTTGCGGGTTTCATCTCTACTATAGCTCGAACCTTTGACTCGTCCGTTTTAATTCCCTCCTTACTAATAATCAAACCTAAATATTTCAATTCATCACAACCAAATTTGCACTTTTCTTTATTTAAAGTTAACTCTGTATCTTGTAATAATTGAAAAACTTCCCTTAGATGTTCAACATGACGAGTGAACGATGGAGACGATATTATTACGTCGTCCATAGAAACACCCACAAACTTCCCTATCACCGGTTTTAAAATAAAATCTATGGCCTTCAGAAAATTGGGAGCCGCCCCTGACACCCAAATGGCATACGCCGAAATGCGTAGGTGCCATTCTTCGTTACGAAGGCCGTCTTAACTATATGGTTGGGGTTTACCACGAGTTGAAAGTACCCCAGCCTCAGGTCCAGAGACGACATAATTGTCGTATGGGGGATATTCGTCATCAAATCATCTATTAAAGATAAGGCAGTGTTTCCCAAACTGTGGGGAGCGCCCCCTGGGGGCGCGATAAACCTACGAGGGGGGCGCGAGCATATGGAAAGTAAAAGATTAAAAAAAAATATATATTTACTGGAATGAGAAGTAAAACAAAATATTTTCTGACATAATAAAAAAATACACATTTACAATGATATAATTTATATACATCATCTGCCATGTTACGTCATCAAAAATAAAAGCTTCTACTTCAAAACCACATTAGCTATCTTTGATACTATATAACCAAATAAAAAACATTTCATTTGATTTGTTGTAATCCCACGATGAGAGGTTTTTTTACTAAGTTTTCTTTTCAAATCTAAAATACTACTCTTTCACAGAAAAAACAAAACTCAGATCCATAATCAAAAAAATCTTAGAAAGATAAAAAATTCATCACTGTTATATTATTGAAATATTGTACATCAGCTGTAGGCAGCAGAATGTATTTGCTGCGGTTTGACCTTCGAACTTACTTGTACGGTTAGTTACGTCCCTGCTCTTTTGTATTTGTTTTTTCATTTAGGGAAATTGTAGATATAAACTATTTCTGCTGCGCTTTTTTCCTTGTAAAATATTTTTACGATTTTTGGAAAAGCACAGAGAGCACTTTGAAGGATTACTAGGTCAAGATTTATTTTTATGAGTATTCTCAAACATATAAAGTATAATGAAAAACGTTTTACAACATTTTTTAGAACATTCATATTGTAATAAATACACTTTTAATCCGGGAGCGGTCACGCCGAGCACAGAGTACACGAAATCGGTAATTCTGGCAAAACTGTTTATTTGTTACCAATGTCCCTGACACTATCCTCCTGTTTGACAGTCTTAACGTGAACAAAAATATATTTGTCACATATCTCCCTTTTTTGGGAGTGACAAACGTTTTTTTACAATCTTAAGGTACTTGTTTTGACTGAGTTCCCGGTGCGGTCACTTTCTTTCCAAAATATTTTCTGTGTCCATGCTACATCCCCCCACTTAGTGATTTTGATTGCCTTATTGTACGACATATTGTGGTTTGGTAAATGAGCATAATGAACAGGTAAATGTTTGGTAAATGATCAGAATATATATATATAAATGGGCATCTTTAATCTCTATTGAAAGAAGTTAAAACTGATTAAAAAAAAGGGATAAACTTGCTGAAATAATGCATATTAAAGTAAATTTGAGAAAAGCGATGAACATGAAACGAAAGAAACATTTTCAAAGACTACCAAAAGAACTCCATCAACTAAAATATGAAGCCATAAGTATCAGAAGGCACTTTGCTTTGTCAAAAACACACAAGCAAGCAAAAGTTCAACATGCTATTTGTCGAACATCAAAGGACAGTAAAATTACAATAACTTGAACAAAATATGACAGTTTTGCCTGCAAATAACATTTCTGTAATGTTAGCAAAAAGTGTCTGTGATTTGTGTCTTTTTTTAAGGTCACGCACATTTGAAACATTTTAGTTCAGTTTTCTTGGATTTTTTCCTAAAATTATCAAAGAAAAGTTGAAAAGTCCTTGAAAGTAGGTAAGTATATTTTCTCTTAATTAAATTATTCACTGGAATTACGATTTTTATTGTGTACTATAAAAATAATTATAAAAAAAGGATTGGGGTGACTCAATAACCCCGCTCGACCATTAGTATCGAGTGCGCGCCTGCTTCATGGTTAAAACATGTTGAAGTCTTTTCGCTTTAAATATTAAAAATAATACAATTATTCTTCATCGGAATTTTATATTATTGTACATTATTCACACACACACACACACAACATCAATTCTAAATGCTAATTCTGTGAGGCTTAAAATTACAGTTCGCTTAAAACTAATTATAATTTGAGCAATTATTTAAAAAAAAATCATTTTACATTTTTGTAAACATAGTCACGCACTTGGCCTTACTCTTCTTACAATTCAGCGATTATATCAATAATGTTTTATTTTCTTATAAATGAACTCGTGCAAAAAGCGGGTACTTCAGCCGGTATACTTTTAATGTATCAGTGTCCTGCACAGAGTATTTTATAACTTAAGGACAAATTTAATAAGTATTAGCGACTTCTATTGGCTTGTCTTGCAGAGCAAAGTTATTCAAAGGAATGCTTATGATTAGAAATTGACCCTCTGAGTTCTTTTTCAATATTTAGCTGACATCTGTATTTTGTCTCCTAAGCAGCCACCGCATTTTGCCATATGTTCCAATTTAAAAATTAGAGAAAGGAAAAATAACATGATAATTATCCTATTGCTTATTTTTTTTTGCTTAAAAGTAACATATATAAAATTTAATACTTATGTCATTAATTTGTACAGTTTATAATAAAGATTGTAGCTTTAGCGTCAAAGTGCGTTATTATTGCATTCAGTACATTATTAATGTATAAGGGGGGGGGGCGATAAAAATTGTGATTGAAAAGGGGGGCGCCAGTATTGAAAGTTTGAGAAGCACTGAGGTAAGGGATATCGTGGATATTTCGTAACAGTATTCAGCTTTCTTAGTCCACGGCAAATCGATACACTTCCAGATGATCCGGCTGTAACCCAATCTTTTTTCTACATAACACAATCGGCGAAGCGTACGGAGATTGAATCGGTATTATGGTCCCCTCTTTTCACATTTTCTCTACATGGTAGTCTAAAATGCTTTGCTTAATCCTGTCATAACGATATGGCCTAGAAATAACTTGTGGCTTATCCCCCGTATCAATATCATGATACAAAACATGCGTGAGCCCCGGTTTGTCTGAGAACAATCCTTTAAAACTAATCCTGCAACTCCTTTTACTGACTTTCTTCCAACCCTATTTTAGTAAGATCTATTTCCACATTTCCTTCCTCAATCGTTGTAACAACTTTTTCAATCTGTGAGTCCGGGATTGGCAACGCTTTTCGATCAAAATCTAAAACAATTTTCGATCCATTAATAAAGTCAACACCGAGAATACATGGGCATTCTAAATCTGCCAACACGTGAAACATCCAAGGTTTTACAAATTCTCTGATCCGCACATTCAATTGAACTATTCCGATGAGTGAGTGAATATTAACGTCGCACTGTTCAGCTACACGAGGGCTTTTGGCGACGGACCACGTAATTTTGAACCATGGTCAAGTGACGGGGACGACACCTGAGCTGGCACCCCCTCTCCTAACTACCACACCACACCAACGGGGAACTATTCCGATATTCCGACATTTAGCTCCCTGTGCCTTGATCACTTGAGAACGTGATTTCTTCACTTGCTTATAAAAAAAATATTTCCTATAGATATCCTCGGATATAAATGATTTCTCCGCACCTGTATCCCATAAAGCTTTCGTAAAAGTTTTATTTAACAAAATGGGAACATATGGAAGTTCCACCGGAGACATGCATATAGCAGATAATTTAATTGGTACCTCCTTTATACCGACTGTGACTGATCATTTTGATCTTCTCTAACCTTCAAAACATTTAATCGACCCCCTTGCCTTTGATTACCTCTTCTAAAATTTGTATTTGAACCCCTATTTCTACGGTCCACTCGACTAAAATTTTCACTTTGAACTCTATTCCCCGACTGGTATTCTCTATCAAATCTTCGATTATCCCTATTCAGTCCATTCCTGCTTTCGGACCACTGATTTCTTTGAAGACCAGACTCGTAATCCACTAATAGAGGAATTTTGGTCTATGTACCACTATAATTATTTCTGCAATTGCTCGGTCTATGTAAAACTTCCGAATCTCTCCAATTCTTGTGTCTATCGTCATGATTAGACATCCTACGCTCATTCCAACCTCGTCGTTCAACATTACCACTATTCCTCGAACCCTGCATTTTCTTTCACGAATATCTTTCTTCGAATTTCGCTAATATCTCTAACAACTGAGCTGTTTTTTTCGGGTTCCTAACCTCTACGTAATCTTGAACCTGTGGTTCGAGGCGAACAAAAATATGGTCCACTAAAGCTTCTTCGGACATACTAAGTCCCAGTTTTTTATGTACTTTGAGCTGATCACGAATAAAATCTGTCGGATCGTGATCCCTGTTCTGTTGGGACGAATAAAACTGACTTTTTAAATCTTTTCTATTACGGACAACTGGGAAAGTTTTTTTCAATGCCGCCTTCAATTGTGCGAAGTCCGTGGAGGTATTCTGCACTAATGCTAACCCAAATATTTCTTACCAATTTTGGTCCCTTCTAAGGAGATGACCTTTCAAATACGCACATGCTGAATCACTGGGTATCTCTAGTAATTTAATCTCATTATCGATGCCCTTAATAAAATCCTCCACATTCTCGGACCCAGAAAAATGTACCTCCTGCAAACCTCCTAACCCTGCTGCACCTCCTACCTCGGGGTGAGGGAAATTAAACCAGGATGGGCGCCATTGTAAGGTATTCGCCAGTGGGTGATGCCTTAATTCTAAGTTATCTTCGTGACCTAAAGGTGTGGGAGCTAATGAAGAACCAGGCGTTGCCATGATCTTAATATATCTTTATTCAGAACGTAACTTAAACACTATACAAAGATACTATAGTTATATTTAAACTTAGGATCTGAGGTGAGAAAACACACAATACGTATTACCAAATAAGCGCGACTTTTATCACTATATTCACGCCTATTCCTAATCTCAGTCTTTACACAGTTCCTAATAGATAATGGAATTATCCTACCTTAATCTCTTGCTTAACAACAATAGCTCTTGGATCCTAAATATCTTTTCTTGATCTCGCGTAGAATAGTATCCACCTTGACTTGATCGCTCTGTCACGGATAGCTTCACACTGAAATAACGGCTTCCTTCTCTTCCTTCAGTTTACGCGCTTAGATCAGCATAACCACTTCCCCATAGGTCATTCGCTTACGTTAAACTTCTGCTATTTAAAAGGTTCCTAATTTGCATACTTACGTTTCTCTTCTGGATTTGGTTGGAAAGAATTTGCCTTTTTCGGCCCCAAAGAACCCAAGAGGAATTTTTAGTTGAAAACACGATGAGCCCGTCACAATACCTATACGGTCTTGAAACAACCGGTGGCTTATCACCCGTGTCAATCTCATGATATAAAACATGCGTGAGTCCCGGTTTGTCTGAAAACAATTCTTTGAAACTATTAAACAAATCTTGCAACTCTTGTTTCTGACCCTCTTCTAATCCTGTCTTAGTAAGATCAATGTCCAAATTCCCCTCATCAATTGATGGAATAATCTTTTCAACCTGCGAATCCGGAATCACCAACGATTTTCGATCAAAATCTAAAACAATTTTTGATCCACTAATAAAATCGACACCGAGAATGCAAGGGTATTCTAAATCCGCCAAAACGTGAAACTGCCAGGGTTTCACAAATTCACGTATCCTTACTTGCAACTCTACCACCCCTATATTTCGACATTTGGCTCCTTGTGCTGTGACCACCTGAGCACGAGATTTCTTCACTTGTTTATAAAAAAAAAATACTTATTATAAATGTCTTCAGATTTAAACGATTTTTCCGCTTCAGTATCCCATAGTGCCTTCGCAAACGTTTCATTCAATAAAATAGGAACATATGGATGTTCCACTGGAGACATGTATATAGCTGAAAGTCTAATCGCAATATCTTGTACCGATTGTGATTGATCACCCTGAACTTTCAAAATATTTAATCGACCCCCCCCCATGTCTTCGATCCCCTCGACTAAAATTTTCACTCGGACCCTTATTTCTAGCCTGATACTTGAAATTACTATTATTGAATCTTTGATGTTCCCTATCGAATCTATTTCTGCTCTCGAACCCTTGGTTCCTCTGACTCCTCAGAGGACCACTCTTGTAATTACCGCTATAACAATTCCTTCTATCATTTGGTCTATGTACTACTTCCTCATCCCTTCAATTTCTCTGTCTTCTGCCGTCGTTAGGCATCCGATGCATATCCCAATCTCCTCTTCCTAAATTCTCGTTACTTCTCGAACCCTGCATTTCCTTGCATGAATATCTTTCCTCAAACTTCGACATCACTTACAATAACTTAGCCGTAGTGGTCGGGTTTCGAACCTCTACATAATCTTCGACCTGAGGTTCGAGTTGAGCAAATATATGCTCCACTAAAGTATCTTCGGACATTTTAAGTCCGAGTTTTTTATGGACTTTTAACAAATCGTAAATAAAGTCAGTCGGCTCCTGACCCCTGCTCTGATTCGTCGAGTAGAACTTTATTTCTAAGTCCTTCCTATTTCGAACTACCGGAAACTTTTTGGTCAACACCTCTTTCAATTGCACGAAGTCTGTGGCTGAGTCCTGCACTAACGTAGACCCAAAAATCGCGTACAAATCTTTCGCTTTACCCAGGAGATGACCTTTCAAATACGCACATGCCAAATTACTGGGTATCTGCAAACATTTCACATTATTATCAACACCCTCCAAAAATTCCTCAACCTTTTCGGACACGGAAAAATAAAGTTCCGGCAAAACTCTGAATCCTGATGCACCTCCTACCTCGGGGTTAGGGAAATTTAAATACCCATTAGAAAAATCTAGTTGGGCACCAATGTGGTGCCCCATCCGTTGGGGACACCCTTTTTCCACTATTAACGCGACCCATGTCTGAGGCAACGAAGGAAGAACCACTCAAAATCTGCCATACTAAAATCAATTTATTATGATCTTAGTTGATTTGTATGTGTACAACAACAATACTAATCTAAGAGGATATTGATCACGAGTGAGTAGACGCAACACATATTACTGATAATTAACGCACTTAACAAATAGAGAGATCTATATTTATATATTAATTCCTAATCTAAGAGTAACCGCACTAACCTTATAGTTTAGATTAACTAGTTTACCGCTATTTCCTAAGTAAACAGCTATTTCCTTAAATCGTCTATTCCACCTTTAATCAACCTGGCTATGGCTTAGGCAAAGCTCCGTTGATTTCGGACCTACTTTTGACTTATTTACACCGGCACTGTTAGGCCAATTCCCAGAATTAAGATTTCTTTTCTAGACATTTAGCTCACTTCACTTAATTTACTTCTAGCATTACTTCTCCACTTAGAGACTCTCGCGAATGCTACCCTTCCAATATATATGATTCCTAATTTGCATACACACGTTCTCTTCTTGAGTTGGTTGGAAAGAATTGCCATTCTGGCCCCAAAGAATCCCAAGAAGACAATTAGTGGAAATCGCGATTGAACCCCGTCCCAACACGTATAGCTATTTTCGATGTGTTGATGACATTTCTAGGCCTCGCAGGTGCAGATTTGAAAAGTACGAAAGCAGTCCGAAAACATGTTGTGAAAAATGCAATGTATATTTATGCTTATTAAAACAAAAACATGTTTTAAAGATTTCCACAAAAAATAAATAATGAGTCAGTAAAATAATTAATTTTACATCAATAATTTCCTTATTTGTAACTTTAGTTGAAATAAGTGTTGTATTAAATGGTAATATTTTATTTATTTATTGTAATGACCGCTAGATGGCGCCACCAGACAGAGTACTAGTTTAGTTTCCCCCTGGTGGGAAACCGGGAGTTAATTAAGATGGTGGATCTGCTGGTTTATGCATCGCGCGGGATATCCTTCACCACATGTTCCTGTAATTTATATATTTATCCTAGAACTGCATAAATGTACCTGTGTACAGTAAATAAACTGTATTCAGCCCTGAGGTGAATAAATTTCATCTAATGATCTATCCATTCATCCCAGCGTGATAAAACTGGCTCCCAGACCAGTGGCCCGAAGCCTTATGGCCCCGTAGAATCAGAAACCGCAGCTATGAGGAAATGCCGCAGGAAAAAGAAAATTCAACCGGCTCAGTAAACCATACCGTCCTGGAAGAAAGTCTTGCGCCTCAAGCCTTCTAAAGCAAGAGACAAAGTGAATCATCCTGACTTCAATTGTCTGTAGAGGAAAAAGAAGGAAATCTATTTCCTCTGTTGAAAGTTTTCAAAATTCGCGGTAGCAATCCTGCTACAGTGTGTTAGTGCTAGTGATCAGTTCTTCAAAATTCGCGGTAGCAATCCTGCAATAGTGTTTTGTGCATTTTTCATATACAAGTGGTAGCAACCTGCTACAGTATTGTGTGTGTGTGTTTTGTAAAAAGAAAAAACAAGTGATAGCAATCCTGCTACAGTGTAATGAGTGTTTTTTTTTTTTTAAAAAAAAAAGAGAGGCGAAATTAAAAAAGACACACCGGGGGAATTTTTTTTTTTTTTAAAAAAAAAAAAAAAGTGATAGCAACCTTGCTACAGTGTTATTGACTGTGTCAGAACACCTGATATATACTAAATTTATCATTACACATGGATATTAATTACAATAATCATTTTACTTGATATATTATAGAAGAATTTCATATTGAATTTTTGTAGTATTACACAATTTTGTGTGTGTGTGCATGATCTTATTTTATTTCATTGATTTTTTGGTATTCTTATGCAATGAGAGATAATTCTTAATTTTGCTTTATATTAATTTATTTCTTGAGATAACGTTTCCTGTTTAATATTTTGAATTGCACATTGATGATGATTATTTTGCTTGATATTCATTTATTTCTTGAGATAACGTTCCCTTGTTAAATATTTTGAATTGTCCATTGATAATTATTATTTTGCTTGATATTTTACAGATTTCATATTGAATTTAGGTCGCATTACATGTCTGATTATTTTAGTTTTGTTTAGTATTTTCATTGCATTGAATTTTTGTATCATTACAACTGATGATTCCTAAATTTTCTTTATATTATTTTATTATTTGAATTAATGTGTGTTCCTTGTTGGTATTTTGAACATGTTATTAATTTATTTACCCATTTTAATTGTTTTTTGAAGTGCATAACAATTTATAAGATTTGAAGGCTAGCCATATTTTAAAGTGTATTCCCATATCTGTGAGAGCTTTGGTGGACAATCAGGCCCTGACCTTATTTATTTATTTGCAACTTTTAAACTTTTTTAATCATGTCATTTCTGGGAAAGGGGAAAAAGCTGATCTCATTAAGCTTGCTATTGAGTTAGGTGAATTTCAGTCTGATGGGAAAGAGCTAAAAATATTTGAATTAAGGGCTAAAATTTTAACAAATGATGCTTATAAGGAAGACCCTGAATTTGTGTGAAATGTATCTTTGAGGGAATCGTATCAAATAGGATAGACGAGGAGAACGAACAAAAAGAGCAAACTCTGCGTGAATTTGAGCTGCAGAAAATATGACTGCAAAATGAGACTCAAAGAGTTGTAGGTCCACAAACCCTACCCCAAGCAAAAATCGAATTAAAAAAGCTGTTACCAACATTTAATCTTGAAGTTGATAACATGGACTTGTTCCTCACCTTATTCGAACGTCAAATGAAGCTTTTGGATCTTGGTGAAGATCTGTGGGTCCCCTGTCTCATTGGTGCCCTACCTAGTGATGTAACCTCCCTCATTGCCCGTGAGTCCGAGGAGAAATGCAGGGATGACTTCCACATTCGAGGAATGCTTCTGCAATGGTTCAAATTAACCGCAGAAAAATTCCGGGAGCTGTTTTCACGTCACAGAAAAAGCCCAAATGGGACGTGGAAGGATTATTATTTTGAAATCCGAGCATATTTTGAAGGTTGGCTCAATGAGCTTAAAATTGATTCATTTGACGGCTTGAAGAATTTGATGATATTGCCGATCAAATGAAAAAGAGATGCTCTCCAGAGTGTAAGGAACATTACCTGGATATCTGGGAAGAACTTATCTCCCCAGAAATGTTAGCAGATAAGCTGGAATCTTTCGACAATATCCGGCGTTCCTTACCCAGAGGACCTAGGAGACATGTGAGGGCAAGTGAAACCGTAAATCATGGAAGACAGATATCACACAGGAAACCTGAACGCCTTAACAAAAGGGAATATTCCCATCCAGTACCAAATGAGAGATCCCTTCTCAGATGCTATGGCTGTGGGAGACAAGGGGTGATAAAGTCTAGGTGCCCTACCTGCAACCCCAGCTCCTCACAAAGAACAGACGTAGCAACCAATCACATCAATGCTTACTCAACTTAGACCAGAAGCTCTCGATTGACCCTAGTCGACATAACTTTCTGTGTAATAAAGTGACGTGTTTGTGCAGACACAGGATGTTCACATTCAATTGCTGGAGAAAGGATGTACCAGGTATTTAAGAATAAGGGACTCATCTTCCAGGAAACTACATTAGCTATGATCTTGGCAGATCAGTCTTGACCAAATTAATAATTTTTCCGAAGGCAAAGGGAAATAAAACTCTTCTAGGAACAGATTTCCTTAGTTCTGCTGGTTTGGTTCTAGATGTGAAGAATACTTGTTGGTACTTCTGGGACAATCCTACCCACAAGTATCCATTTGGTGAAGAATTGGACACCCCGTCCATAGCTGAGAAGATGTTCAGCAACACCTGCCAATTAAGAGAAGGAGAAGGTGAAAGTTTGACCTCTGCCCAGAAGGAGAAACTTAACCTCCTGTTGGAATCCTTCCAAAATGTCTTCGAACCAGGGGGAGAAGCAACAAATATCTTGGAGCACCACATTAACATGGGAAATAGTCCTCCTATCTCTGTACCCCTATACAGAATGTCTCCTGTAAAGAAGGAAATATTGAGAAAGGAAATTGAGGACCTTCTCGAAAAAGATATAATTGAATAATGTGAATCTTCTTACGGAGCTCCTGTTGTACTGATCCCAAACATTTAAACACCGTTAAGCATCAATTAAGAGATAATATTGTTGTGAAGAATGTTTTTCAGAATTTGAAACTAATTCTTATTATATGCCTCATTTTTTGGCAGTGCGAACCGATAAAGTCCGCCTGATTTCAAAAATTAGTTTGCAAATTGTTGAAATTAAGAGATCTACAATAACAATGTTTGTGATAAAATGCACATTTCTCACGATAGGAATATTGTCAAGTTTTCATATGCAAGAGTACATTTTAGGTTTTGATCATACTGGGGCCCTCAATCATGGGGTTCCAGTGCATAGCATCCCCCAGATGGCCGGCCCTGATTGAAATTTGAACCGGTCTTCACGTATTAAATGCGGGTTTTCCATATGCCATCTATGTCAGTTTAAATATCCGTACCTAAGATTCAGTCTTTTAAAATGAAGTTATTTTGTAAAAGAAAATACAAAATGGCAATGATTGTTATGAATAAAAATATAGCAAGGGTTGTACCATTTTAGAAGTCACTATATGGGTCATCTTTTGAAATAACTTGCTTAGAGCAGCATGTAATACATTTTTTTTATGAAGCGTCAAAGTTAGGTGACATCATTTTCTCAAACCGGCTAAGACTAAGTTAACTTTATCTAAATTAGCAAACGTTTTGGTTCCACTTGTGACTGCAATTAATATCACGGCTATGAAAGATCACATCTATATATATAAAAATGTTGTGTTGGTTTGTGTACGCTCGCATAACTCGAAAAGTTCTGCATGGATTTATCTGAAATATTGACACAACATTGCATTTGACTCCGGTCAGGATCTTATGTACTTTTTATTTTGAAATTCACTCTAATTTTTTTTAAATTTAATTTTTAAGTGATTTTTTGGTGTTATGACGTCATACGATGTCACGATTCGCTCTGAATGCGAAAAATTAAATTTTACGCATGGATTTTTCCGAATTATTGTATAATTCCAAAATGGCTATGTTTATTGGTTGTCATATTTATCTATTTTTTTGTTCTTTGATACGTAATTGTGATTCTTTTTCGCATAAATCATTTTTTAAAAATTATTCTTTCAACAACTCAAATTTTGTTTTGTAGTTATGGCAACAATCGGATAGCGTTATCGCGGGATGTTTACGACTTTGCTTATATTCTACATCGTGTTTTTTTCTGTAATTTCAAGCTATTTTATTTCTTTTTATTAAGCGAAAATGAAATTTACGTAATTGACTTCTGTACGCTACTTATTTTTCTACCAAATAGTTTCCGTTAATCATTTACCTCAAATAAAAAGACATAGCCAAATGCTGCAATATAACAAATTCAATGTTTGGAAACAATATTTTTTTCCCACTTGGAGACATTTTAATTTGACGAATTAATAAATTTTCATAAGAATTGTTTTTCTCTGTTTTAGACAACTTTTTAAATTTCATTTGATTTTCTTACGTATTATCGCAATAATCGCCAACTTTCATGATAACTCGCAAAGTTGGCCATTCCATTTTCGCAGATGTTGTACGCGCGGAATTGGCAATCATGTGCTTCGTTTTATACAATGTCGCCAATAGGTTGCGATAATACGTAAGTACCTTTCATTTGATGTTACTATTGAAATACAAATAGTAAAACTAAGATTTTCTGATTTTGAGTCATCAAAATATTGCACCTTATTTTGTTTTTGATTGCTTTATAAAATTATAACTTTCTTAAACATATTCCATTAGAGTAATTTGTTTAAAAAAATACTTGAAGTTATGGTTTGCTTTTGTCAGGGACGTAGAGCTACCGCTGTATCAATGATGCAGGGACCCCAACGAATGTTATTACAGTTCCACTTACATGGTGTTCATATCTGAAAAAGGACCCCAAAAGAATTCGGATACAAGGCCCACTCAGAGCTGTTTTGTAATTTCATATGTTTTTGTTTCAACCTACATTTTAACTGCAGTCAATCGGCTTCAGTACATAAAATTGTATTGCAGAGACTCGAACTTAGGTCATCATACTGGCAAAGCGAACGCAGTGCGAGGGGTAGTTGCTCAACAAATTAGAGTAGGCATCAGTGAATGAGCAAAACAGACAGATGGCTCAAATACATGTTGAGGAAGCAGGTGGTTAATATGATTGTAATTATTTTTTTCAAATTATACTTTTCGCGTTGATAAAGATAGTTCAGCTCTTCTTATGTCAATTAGTGTTAGAATTGTATATCATTTTTCAATTTATTTTTAAAAACTCAGGATATTTACTTTGGATAATTTTTATATATAAAATACTAATTTTAATTCTGTACACAATGGATGTGTTTAGCGTGATTTCAAAATCTCTCCACAAACGAGTAGTGTATCGCTTAAAATCTTCCACCTTTTTTATCTCTCTCCAATGAATCTAAATTAAATTAATATATAATTTTTTTTGGTACTGATATATATATATATATATTTAGTTGGCCATTTACCTAAAATCAAAAGACATTGCCAAATACTGCAATATGCATTCAATAAGGAAAAACCATTCTATGCCTGTTTGTGCACAATAATAACACTTTTTTGCACTTGGTAGTGACTTTTTCCACGAAATAGTTATTGTGAAGTTTCTAATAGCTGGGACAATAACATTAGACTCACAAAATATCTATTTTGTGTAATTTCAAAATTTTATTAGGTGTTACTGTGAAATACAAATGGAAAAATTAAGATTTTCTGATGTATATTTTGTGTTTGTTTTGATATTTATGTATTATCGCAACCATATAGGCAACATTAGCACTTAATTGTCAATTTACCGTGTATGATGCGAACAAAATCGGGGTTGATATAGTTGCAACTGTTCCCAAATACCTTTGTTTGCAACTTTTTTGGGTGATTTCATCAAAATATTGATAATTTGTTGTTAATTATTTGTTTTTGATAGCTTTTTATCATTTAAGTTTGTTATAGTTAGCTGTACCCAACCACGTTTTCCTCTGGCTCAGTCTGGTTAAAAAGAAAGAAAAGAGAAAGCACACATTTCTAATATCTTTAACCGCTTGCACTTGAGGTATGATTTTTTTTATAAAAAAATGTGGAAATATATGCATTAACAAAACTTTTTTATACCGATTTCATTTGTAATTTGTTAACAGAATACTTCCAAGTTATTATGGGTTTTTTGTCATGTTATGAATCTAAAATTATTTGCATTGTCTTCATAGGGGAGGTGCCAAGTTTGAAAATAAATTTAAAATGACTCTTCTTGAGGTCAAAGGATTAATTTTACAATGCTTATGGGTAAACATTTTGTGTTGCTTCATTGTCTGTTGAGATACAGAAATTGTCTGCTGTGCCTACTTTAGAGCAGTAGTTGCTATTTTTCAACACTTCATAAACCACTTAATGTATAACTTTATAATTTGCGGTTCACTAATAGGATTGACCTCTATGTGGTGGACCACTATAGTTATATTTACATCTTTATTTAATCTTCCATACCCCTGAATATAATCTTCATGAAAAGCAACAATCAACAGACTGAAGTGTTTTGCCACCAATTTTCCAAAAATTGGTCGAGGTTACCAAAAATCGCTAACCTCAGGAATTTTGTTCATTTGTTTTTTCATTTAGTTATTTCGGTAACTAAAAGCTTTTAGTAAAGAATAATACATGTTCTATAATATGTTATTTTGTTGTTCATCTTTTTTTAAACTGAATCTTCATAGAAGTATAAATAATGTCCCAATTTTTCTACATACCATCCAAAATTTCTCACACATCACCAATTGGTGACTGCTGCTCTGAACACACATCAGTAATTATGCATTAGCATCACCGTAACAAAATTGGTGCCACGCGTGCACCTTAATATCTAAACAACGAAGATTTGAACATTTTTTTTTTATGAAAAAAGAAATGGATGGAAAATGGGGCGATTTGCATGGCGGTAATTTGGCTGCGACGATGCTAATATTTAAGTACACAGATAACAGATAATTGTCCATGTGAAAAGCAGTCTGTGTCTAGATATAAGCCACTCTGTTTTAAAGATAGGCCCTTAACTTTGTTGATAACAATTGCTAATGCTAATTGAATTGTGATTTGCAAAAATACTCCATCATTATCAACACTTTGTCGTAGATTTCTGCTGCAAAATCAATGTTTATATTGGAATTTTCCTGGTGTATTCGATTAAAAATATCTCCAGCCTCTCATTGCGTTGGATTTCAGGTGTATCAATTGATGCACGTTTGAAGTTAAATATTTCATTAGCTATTTTTTATTTTTTCCTTTTCTTTTTGTTCCTAATTTTTCTTTTTTTTTAAAGTGCAGTTTTAAGTTTTTAAGAAATTTTATATGCTTTGTTTGAATTTAGTACTGCAACGAGTATGATTGCACATCAACTGAGAAAGAATGGATATCAGCAAACGAGAAAAACAGACAAAGAATGGCACAAACACATGCTGAGGGCGCAGCAGAGCAACATGCAGCCAGACTTAAGGATGCACATTTGCGAGCACATCACCCATGTTTTACAACATCAGAAAGATGTTAACCAGAAACAGCACATCTGCATCAAACATGACTTCGTGGTGAGCAATCACACAATAACAGTCACCTTGCATTCCGGTACAACCCAGTGGAAGATTCTAGGTTCAGGCAGCATGTTCTCATCTACACAATGATGGAAGTGTATCCTTATTGCAATGCTCTGGAATTTAAAGGAGAAATAAAAGAAATGTTTTGTACCACTGAAAAAATTAAACCGCCTCAACTCGGAGAACCACAGAGCCATTAAAAATTTTGCTTGCTAGATATACTGCGAAATCAAAACATTTCCTATATAACATCAGGAAATACAATTCATGTTTCCAAGTGACATTGTTTGGATAAATGTGCATTTGTGAACACACCTATGATTTAATAGAAATATCCATAAGCATTGTAAAACCAGCCCATTCCCCTCAAGAAATCCAGAGTAGAGTCATTTAAAATTTATCTTCAGACTTGAGGTCTGCACTTTAAGGACAATGTAAATAAATTTAGGTTCATAACATAAGGACAAAAATAAGCCGTAATAACTTCAAGCATTTGGTTAACAAATTATAAATGATAACAGTTAAGGAAGGTTTTGCATATATATATTTATACATTTTTTTTAATAAAAGATCATACCTGCAATCCAAATGTTTTAACATACTGAAAACATGTGCTTTCTGTTTAACAAGACTGAGCCACAGCAACGCGTGGCAGGGTACAGCTAGTTATATATATATAAAAAAAAGCACAGTGAAATTGAGGAATTTGCGGTCTGAGTACCTAATGATGTATCAACAGAGGTGTTTTTAAAATGAAGATATTGTACTATTTCGGAATCTTAACTAAAAGGGCCAACATTTAAGAAACTTGCCTGGGGTTGCGTGTAATATTTTCTTTTTATGGAGAATCAAAGTTAGGTGAAATCTTTTTATTAAATCCCGACTCACAAAAACTATGTTAATTTTAACTAAATCCGCAGATGATGTTAGTGAAAAAATCATCGTAAAATTTGTGGTCACAGTAGCGAAGGGTGTGATGAAGGGTGTCAATTTCCCACATTTTTAAAAATGTGTTCGTCCTCACTTAACCAAGTGCTATTGATTTTTTTAAAATTTTTTTCCCAGAACTTGATCCCACCTTTCATCTCGTGTCCACTTATCGGTTAATTCTATAGGTATCAGCACATTAATATACTTGATATGTTTAGTAATAACACAATTTTTGCACTTTCAGGTTTAAATGACAGAATTCAAAATAGAAAGAAAAAAAAAATTTCTAGTAATATAATAATTTAATACAAAGCAACATTTATGAGAAATTTATAAAGGTCACACAAAAACACTAGATGACTAATTGGTAAATTCATTTAAAGATTAAAATAAATTGACTAGCACTAGAATGTATTATCAATTTTTAAAAAACTAGGGGGAAAATCTCACTATCCTAGAAGAATTGCAAGGTGGTTTTGCTCATTTCTCTTAGCCTTTTGCGCCGCAGTGATCTTTTAGAGCTTTTTTGCACAACTTTTGGGTTCTCAAATTTTGAAGCTTGATTCCTATAAAAATAAATTTAGTTACAAAATTTCATAAAATAAACAAGTAAAATATTGTCCTCTTTCAAAAGCTTCAGAAACATGCTGAGCACTTTCATCGTAAATTGAATACTTCTTCAATAAGTCTTCTTTAGTTTTAATTTAACAAGTTTAATATTTTATGACTTAAATATACTCGGAAAAATAATGAATGAATAAATTTATTCATCAACGAAAAAATTAATACTAATACTTACTCAGGACCAATTTTATCTGATTCAGAATGATTGCTAAAAACAGATAATTCATTGAACTCTCCAGATTTAGTAGTAACAGCAGAAAACTAAAAGAATGTAATATCAGTTATTTCTTTAAAAAAAAAAAAAAAAAAAAAAAAAACATATACTCTGAGAGTTTCAAAAAGAATCATCCAATTTAGGAAAATCAACAATTCAACTTTTGATGATTTGATCGAAAAACGTATAGGTATAAAAAGAGGAAATCTCGAATTTATAGTTGCCGCTAATTTTATTTCTTCACCTACCATTTCAGTGTTTTTTCTGGCAGTAAACGTTGAGCTCAAAGCAACAACTCTTCAGCGTGATTTTCGTTGATATACCTTGGCGTTGAGCTTCCTACTGTTTAAGCAATAGGCGATGTTACAAATAATTCCAAAGCACGGGCTATCTGTATAACAGGAAAATCCCACGGCCATTCCCGCTTATCAGACGAAAATGTGGAACTAATATGACAGTTTCGCTCTTAAATCAACAAAAATCCAGTCGCTGTGCCAGTATGAAACTTCATATTCAAAAACATACACTGTTGTTTGTAAAAAATGCAACACCATGAAGGAATCATCAGAATTAAATGAACTTTGCAGTATGAATGACAGGATTTAATGTAAAATAGCAAAGTTTCAGAGTCAGTTTCGTGCGCAGCGACCTCTGAACTGATGCTGAAAGCGTATAAATAAAGGGCTGTAGCGGGACGTTGAAAATAGTTAATGATTATTTGTCAGTGGAGAACGTTTAGTGAGACCTAAGTATGCCTCCACGACGAAATAAGGAAAAATTCCAACAACTTACGGAGTTTGAACGGGGGAAGATTATCGACCTTTGAGAAGGAGGATTTTCCTATCGCGCAATAAAAGCTCGTGTGCAGCGGAACAGTTCCACAGTGATGCGAGTTTGGAAGCAATGGACCAACAAGCTCCGGACAACTAGAAAAACTAGCAGTGGGCGACGGAAGGTGACGGCAACGCACGACGAACGACACCTGCTCCGCATGGCGGTGAATGATCGTACAGCTTCCTCCAGGCAGTTGGCAGCACATTGGTCTACTGCTACAGGTCTACTAATGTCGGCCTCGTCAATTCGTCGACATCTGCTGCACCGTGGATTGCGTGCAAGGGTGCCGTTATACAGGATCCCCCTCACGGCAAATCATCGACAGCTGCGTCTGCAATGGGCTCATGAGCACAGAGCTTGGCAAGTTGATTGGCACCAAGTTGTCTTTTCAGATGAATTCCACTTCAATTTGTGGAACCACGATGGCCGCATTCGTGTTAGACGCTATGCCGGTGAACGCTGAATTTCAGAGTGCGTTATCGAACGACATAGTAGCCTAATATCCGGAGTTATGATTTGGGGTGCGATTTCGTATCATGGACGATCCAATTTGCTACAAATTGAGGGTAATCTCAATAGCAACAGGTACGTCCGTGAAGTGCTACAGCCCGAAGTCGTTCCCTTCCTTCAAGGCATCCCTGGAGTTATCTTTCAGCAGGATAATGCAAGCCCGCATGTTGCAAAGACTGTTTGAGACTTCTGTTCAGCCCGACACATGCAACTTCTTCCTTGGCCTGCTTATTCGCCGGATATGTCGCCTATTGAGCACGTATGAGATTTGGTTGGCCGGCGTCTCGCTCGTGATTTGCGTCCTGCAGCTTCAAAAGACGAACTTTTGCTGCGCATACAAGCAATATGGAATTCTCTTCCACAAGCAGACATTCCAAATCTTTTTGACTCCATGCCACGTCGTACAGCACCACCTTTTGTTGCGCGCGGTGGCTATACCAAATACTGATTTCGGACATTTAATACTGTTTCTCTGCTTAGAAAATTTCGTCATTTATTTGTACTAATACAAGTCGTTTGTGCATTAAATTTCATTTAATTCCGATGATTCCTTCATGGTGTTGCAGTTGTTACAAACAGTAGTTTATATCTGGCATGTTTAGCAGAAATGCTTCTTTTTGAAACCAGGCATGATTTAATTACTGCAACTTTTTCCTGTAGGTAACAAAAAACAACGTGCCGAGTTTTGTGAATTCGGCCATCAGAATGAGTCACAAAACGACAATTTTTTAACGCACTTAGCATTTAGTGATGAGGCTATTTCTTTATCTAAGTATCAAGGGTAACCACCACACAATGTTAAAATATGGGTTATAAAACATTCACATCAAATTGCACAGCATTAAAGAACCTCATCTATAATTTATGTTTTTTGTGGAAATTTTTGGAAAAAGATCTAAGATCCCTTTTCTTCCACTATTATTGGACCTCCTTCTTAACATATAACACCTTTAATTTGGTTTGTAAGAAAACTTTATGAATAGCCACGAAATATAAAATTAATCTTAAGTATCTATGATCAGTACTTTTCATAATATATGCCTTTCAAATCGGATGATTCTTTTTAAACATCCTGCATACATTTACACTATTAGTACCACATAATGTTAAAAAATCAAATGCTAAGTTTATAGAAACACTTTCTGATATTCCTACAATCTTTAATTATTTGAAAAATTATTATATATCTCAATTTTTTAATAAGAAAATAACAATAAAAGGAATACATATGTTACTAATAAAACTTTTATAGATCAAAAATTGTTTCCAAGAAATGCACAAATATTAAAATCCGGTATTAATTTATTTCTAAAATATCTCCATATATATTCTGTATATATACGTGTGCAAAATTATAAGAGAATTCACAAATAATGTCTATTTTTGCAAAAAAGGTACCAATTATACCGCCAAAGAATTATGTAAATATTCAGAGTTGAATACGTAAGCGAACACACGTGTATCTGCAGAACTGGGTCTGTGAAGGGAATACATGTTCACAAAGGGTTGTTCACAATTTGTTCGAAGTGTTTCTCGCAAGAGTTGTGTATATTTTATAAAAGGTTTTAGGTAAAACGAGAAGCAACGAAAGTATCGATAATGGAAAGAGATGGAGAATTGTCGATAGATTGGAGGACATCTTATCACAAGTGCAAGTGGCAACAAAAATCAATGTATCGTCTGCAATTAGTAGAAACAGTTTGTGGTCTCTGGATCCATAAAGAAATATGGACGAAGTCAACCCAAATCCACAAAGACAAATGAGAATCGTTATTTGGTATTATCAAGAAGGTGACACAGAACAGCTACAACTTCACAGTTGTACCAAAGATCTATGTTGCAACTAGAAACCCAGTTTCACGGTTTAAAGTTGTCCAAAGGCTTCATGAGAGAGCACCAATGGGTTAGGCGGTGCCTTGCACCGGGGCCCTTGGACCCTGAACACCAAGCAATCCGAACTTGCAATAATTTCTCCCCCATTTAAGATATAAACAACTATAATCATTGCAACTCAGTAGAAAGTAATTTCGAACTTGAAGAGAATTACTCTAAATTCTTTCCGTTGTTTGTATAGTGTTGCGAACTTTACTTATTGAAAAGTTTCAATTTTTTAATTTTTTTATAAACTGCTATTTGAAAATAAACTTCAAGTTTTATGAAAAATCTTACCATATTTATTATTACATCTTAAAAAACCAACAGAGGAGACAATTCCTACCTGCTACATTCTATTTTTAATAACAATATGATTCATAATAAGCTAGTTTCATGTGTGTGTGTTGAATATTTTGCAATCTACTTATATCTGCAATGGACTGATGAAATTTTGTCCCCCCCCCCTTACCTCAGATCTTTTGCAGGTTTAAAAAAAACAACTATTATTTATAAATACTGTATTGTATTTTGTTCATACATATTTTTTGTATCATTTCCTGTCTATCTTGGTGAATCCTTTTGTACTTGTAAGCCCTCATGTGGGGTGAGTTGGATCCTCCCGAATAAATAGCCACACTGCGAAAAACCGGTTATCAGAACTGAGCACAAAATACTCACTTTTGAATACGTCACATACTCAAAATAGCTCCGATGCAACCATACTCAAATTTGAGAATAGCCCATTCTCATCTTTGGCAACGACTACGTACTCAAAATTGTAAACATCACATACTCATTTTTGAAACTGTTACTGGATCAAATTTGAGAATATAACAGCTAAGTGAATGAGTAATGCACTCATTTATGAGTATTTATGGATCAAATATGAGTTTGTATGTTATTTATTTTAGATACTGTTGTATCCAATACTAATTTTTAACATAAAAATATACATCAAATCAAATTTAAAGGGATCTAAATATGTGATACTTAAGTTGTAAATTTCATTTTTTCCATCTTATATGTTATTTAATTTACATTTTATGAAGTTTTTACCACTTAACTTCGAAAATCTAAATTCTTTTTGCATTTATTGTGTTACAAAAAGTTTACTTGCGTATCATCGCAAAAGTGCCAACGTTCAAGATAATTCGCCATGTCTCGTACGCGCTGAATTAACAACCATGTACTTCGTTTTATATAATGTCGCCAATATTTTTGAGGCGATACGCAAGTTCCAACAAAAATATAATTTTTCGTTTTAAAAATGTAACTACTATGTGATCTTAAACTATATTATTTTTGAACTTATACCTCAAATTTAAATCTTTGAAAATAACAAAAATTGATTCCATGCAATAGTTGAACAAATGTGTAAGTAATTTGGCTCATTAAAAGTTATATTTATATTTCTAGAAGCAATATATTGTCTCTTTAAAATCCTATACAAACAGAAAATTAGCTTTTATTTAAAATCAGTCTCAATAAGTATCTTGGAAACATTACGATGAATAACAGACTTTTTATATTAAAAATTTCTAAACACAATAAGAAAGGAATAGTTTCTTTACATATTATGTAACATGAAAAGAAAAAAAAAAACTTCTAAGACTTAGAAACCCAACTAAAATAAGTCTCATTAGGCCTCCAAGGTGAAGGTGAGTAAGTATTTTTTGTATCAATTGTTTTGTTTAAATCAATACATACACAACCTCTGCTCTCAACACTCATCAACCGAGCTACTGGGACTCCCTTTTAATCCATCCAGATGGAAATAAAAATGCATTGTAATATATGTTACAAATCAAGCTCACTTTTATATTAACTGATTTTATACTCTATCACCAAAGAAAACAAATATTGTAGTTTTTAAGTTAATGTTTTTTTTAAATCAAAAATTAAAATATTTAAAAAGTTTAGTCCTTAGAAGAATATAAAAACAATTAAAACAGATTTTTACATTCACAAAACATTTAAAATGCACAAATTTTTAACCAACTGGAAAGAGTTTTTAGAGAAGTTTTCAGCACCCATTTAGAAGAAAAAATATCATCTAAGGACCAGTGGAACCGTAATCTAGCCATTTTACTAGTGTACAGCATTTTTTTTAATTATTCACTGTAAACAAGAAAAATAAAACAAATCATATCTTTAAAATATTTATTATGGAAATTGTACACATACATATCAGACATTGAAAAAAAAAAAAAACAAGGATATAAGTGTGATTTTTAAAACATGCCTTCATCCATAAGTTATTTTTTATTGAATTTTTTTTATAAATACTATCTCTCTATATATAATCCATATTATAGTCAACTCCATTCTTATTTGTATAGCATAGCTTAGCTTATGTTTTAATGTAATATATATCAAATTATCATTTTAAATATAGAAAGTTCTAATGCCTAAAGGAACATATTATTAAACAGACTTTTTTTATTTTTATCAAATCAATAGCATGTCTTACTAAATATAAGTGAAAATGTCTTTCAGTGTTTCAAATAAATTACATGTTAGGATACATGAGTCATCTAAATTATATACTGAAAAATTTATAGATAGCTGGTTCTGAGAGGAATCTTAAAAGTTTCCTCGTTAGAGTAAAATCTCCGCAAATGTTGTTCATAATTATATAGTATTCTAATTGACAATTTACAAAATTTAGCATAACAAATTTAGTACCATGCTCCCCCCCATATGACTGTTTTGAATATGACGACAAAGACTGCAATGGGAATCAAATGGTCTTTGGCAGAAAGTGTAAAATGTATGAAATTTGTAAATTATTTTTTATCTATAAAAAAAAA